>VUQR01031977.1:0-14836 GCA_015108515.1 Hemichromis elongatus
TAAATTGCTATGCAGATAACTACTCAAAATAACCACTGTGTGTTGGCGCAAGAACAGGAAGTGATACTCTACCGCAGAGAGAACGAACACCAAGTGACAGCGCCACCAAGAGACCTTGTCATTATACTGTCAGCATTGTAGCCAGCATAAGAAAGGTGTATCAGTATCTCAGAGGTGATGTACTCTGCATCAAGTTGTTGCAAGTCTAGCAGCCCAATAAGATGCTCCTCTGGCATGGAATTTCTGACAAACCGTATTATCACAGACAAATTTTCCACACCTATCACCTTGCACCTATCCCTGGTCCCATCATTTCTGAGGCAAACCCTGCAGAATCATCACTTTTGTATTTTTTCCTGACCTCTCCAAGCACCATGTCAGTCAGTGTTTGCATCATTTCATTTTGGATATCCTTAGATATGTATTTTACATTTTTTGGGATACTCTTAGCAATGTTTGCCAGCTTCTCATCCCTCTCTAAGGTATATTCCATCAGTTTTAGAAAAATACCTGTTGCAGTGTCATCATTATTACCTGCTGCATCGTGTCCCAAGGTTTCTGCAGTCCCACGGAGCCCCAGCTTATTTACACAGAGAAACCTTATAGCACTACCAATACTCTTCACATAGTAATGTTTTTTTTTTTTTCAATTTGTGTTTTACCAACCAACATTGAATCCACAGTCGCTCCTGTGGCCTCTCTGCTTTTATGCTCAGTCCAGATGGTTGAAGCATGCACATGGTTGAGGCTGGACACATGCCTCTGTAGCCCCTTGTCTCGATCAAGTGCTGCTTTCCAGTTGTTAAAACCAGTTAAGGTAAAAACTACATCCCTCTCATTAACAGTGCTGCCATATTTTCGACAGGGGAAACAGAAGCATGCGTCCTTCACAACAGAGTACTCCAGCCATGGTCGTGTGCGGTACCAGGCAGGATTGAATGATCTTAATGTTGTACCACCAAATACACGTTTGTGGTAACTTCTCAGTATTGACTGGGATGGTGTATTGCCATTTAAGTCACTGGGTAGCTGAGCAGGTTGCTTTGGGGTAGCGATTATTGGAAGGGGTACAGGAGAAGCTGCGTCTGTTGATGCCACAGGAGCAGACATGCTAGCTGCTGTCTTTGATGTACCAGCAACAGCCTCATTGCTACGGGCAGGAGCAGCACCACACTTTTTAAAAGCTTAGAAAAAAGGATGCATCTCACAGCACTAACTTTCCCTTTGCGAGCTGCTGTAAGCAGGGGTGAAAAGTGAAGGTTTACTAAAATCAGTAAGTGAAATGAGAAAACCGCTGAAAAAACTGTTGAGGGCAGAGTTGAAACCTGCGGCGGGGCTTTTTGTCGTGGTCTGACTTGGACAGACAGATCCTCCATTTGGCTCTATGCAGCAGACAGGGTCACAGAAAGAAATGCTTCTTTACCAAATGGACTAGTCTCTCATTGAATGTAGAAATATAGTTGTATTTTTTAGTACAACTATATTTACTTACTCCATGACTTGCTATGATTTTTTGAAGACAGAGATTAGCTGCTTCATTTTGCTCTGCTCTGGCTACTGAGAAACCTGACACTGGATCTCTTTTGCATATTAACAGTGATTGACCGCTAAACAGTGATTGGCTGTTTAGCGGGGTTGGGGTAGGGGTGCTGTGTGAGCCTGCGCACAAACAGAACACGGAGGGAAACCCCAAACGAGACGTGAAACATATCATCACATTTGTGCCTTTTCCAGCTACTGTAGTATATCTTGTCCATATTCAGTTTGTGGGTGATCTGTTATTTTCTTTCTCAACTTCTAAAATTTTGATTCAGGGGGCATTGCTCCCTGCGTATAGCCAGCCCCGGTTACAAGTCATCAGATCCTCCCGTGTCTTAATAATAAAGACATCCTTTAACACACACACAGCATTTTTACAAGCTTTCCTTCATTTATCAAATAAGGCTACACTTTATTAATAAAGCACCTCTTTTATAGTCTTACTGATCTTTAACATTTAAAGCACACAGATTTATACAGTGATTTTAACAATACAGTTATTTTTTCCCTCCAATGCTAATCCTGTTCACCAGTATTAGGGTGAGTGTATCCAAATAACTGAAAGATACTCTAGGTATGTTGAAGTCGCTTCATAATATAGAGGCTAGACACAAATAATTAGAATATTTTAAAATTAAATAGAATCATTCTCACTGCCCTATTACGTTTAGATTTCGTATGCCCATAAGATGCGAAAATCACAAGACAAGTGTTCTGGGTAAGTGAGTATTTTATTTTTTCTTCCATCCAGCTGGTACAACTAGGGAACACCTGGGCTTGGCCATGGCCCTGAAAGTCCCTATCTTCATTGTAGTCAGTAAAGTGGACCTGTGTTCCCGAGGCACTGTGGAGCGAACGGTCCGACAACTAGAGCGAGTCCTGAAGCAGCCGGGCTGCAACAAGGTTCCCATGGTGGTGATAAACCCTGACGATGCTGTGACTGCGGCACAGCAGTTCACCCAGTCCACATGGTGAGTAAAAATACTTCTTATATGCCACTGTGCATGGTGGGCAATAGCATAATTGTACAGTGTATACAGTAGTATAAAAAATAAACTAATACATAGATTAAGAAGTATATAGTGCTACAGAATTGATAAGTGATGGCCAAAACTACTACATCTAGGGTCTGTAACATAGCAACAGTACTACCACATGTAACTACAACAGTGTGCTGCTACCCTAAAACTGTGTGTGTGTGTGTGTGTGTGTGCGCGCGTGTGGATGGGCGGATGCACATTTGCAGCATTACACCCATCTTCACCCTTTCCAGTGTGTCTGGTGAGAGTCTGGACCTCCTGAAGGTTTTTTTGAACATCCTTCCGCCATTGAGCAACAGCAAGGAGCAGGAAGAGCTGATGCAGCAGCTCACTGAGTTTCAGGTATACAAATTCACGTACACAGAGATGATTTTTCCATCACTTCTGATGACATAACATTGACTTAGATTTATTTCCTCGAGATTTACTTTATCCTCAATATAACTTTACTAGTATAATATAACCTATTCTATCTTTTCCCTAGTAACCAATTTAACTTTACCCTAAATTAAATCTAACTTTATCCCAACCTTGTTACCGTACCCGAACCTTAATTTAATTTTTACCTAATGCCAATTTTCCTTCAACTTTAATATTACCTTATTGCCTTAATGCCACAGTTCAGCTGCCTGGGGCCCAAGTGGACCATGTGAGGGGAATTGAGAGAACTCTCACTACTTAATGTACTGTGACCATACACCAAACCAAGTCTAGGTGTTTGCTAGCCTGTTAGTTACTTCACTGCCACTTTCCCATGCTTTCAAGCTCAGTACTTTCATCATTACACTAACCCAATCATCTTCTTGCCCACCTTCTTTGAGCCTGCTTTCCTGGGTGGAATGTAGGCAGAGGAATTATTACATTACTGCAGGTGCACTTGCAGTCTTACCACCACTCTTCATTGTGCAGCATCTATTTAACACAGTAAGCATAGGGTAAAGAATTTGTTAGGTGGTTACTCTGGTGGGCCCAGGATGCAGAACATGCAGACACCAGGGGTTTCACAGTGATAGTGCTTTATTTACAGTGACAGGGAGAGAAAACACAAACACAGATCGCAGGGTGTGGGAAAAACTAGTGGGGCACTCGACCGGTCTATGGAAGGAGAACAGAACAGAATTAGAGACTAAAAACGAAAGGTGAGGACAAAAACAAGTTAAGCTGGGCATGCAATGTGCGATTTTTTTGGCCCATTTTGAGCCGATTTTTCAGTTGTGTGACCGATTTGGGGGGGAGTTTAGCCTTATGTCGATCATCATGTAGTATACAAAGGGTAACGAGAAGCAATTAACACCTCACGACCAGCTCCCAATCATCAATCGTTTGGTCGTAAGAAAATCAAACCTATTTGAAATCCTGTTGCTCGTTGTGAAAGTGTCAACACGGCCTCTCACGCTGCGCACGCACTAACACAGAAATGAAAGTGAAAAGACGGAGCAGCACGGCGGTGCAGCGTGTGATCTGGACACATTAATGGAGGCACAACTTGTAGAACTTTGGCAAGCTCATCCGAGCCTTTTCGTTGTGGCCTCACAAAATTATCACGACCACAACAACCATGAAAAGAGTTAGATGGACGTTGCTGCTCAATTGCAGCTTCCTGGTCAATGTTTTTCATTAGCAATTTAGCAAGGTTAATGGTGGTGGTGTGTGTATCTGTGTGAGTGAAGGACAGAGAGGGAGAGGGAGAGACAGATTTTGTGTTATAACCTTCATGTTATGGATGCACAGTGTGAGCACTTAGGTCGCATCAGAGCATCGGGCCATATAGTGTGAGATCAGCTATGAACTTCAAACCCCTGCAATTCAGTCCTACAGTATGAGCAGGAGCTGAATACCGTGACTGAAAAAATCACACAGTGTCTGCCCAGCATTAGGAGGAAAAGTTAAAGAGCTTACTTGGCACAAACTTAGTTACAGACTCGGGGACCGGAGGCTGAGGCAGGTGGAGTGTGTGAGCTGCTGACGGTGCAGGTAGGCGAGGTGATTCCCAGTTAAGACTGAAGAAACAGTCTTTAGAGGCACAGACAGGCGGTCGGGGACTGATGCAGGCTGGTGGAAGGAAAACAAGCGAGGGAACAAATCTTAAAACACTTGGCAGGTCGTAGATTCCAATTTAGAGAGCAAACTCGCACGTTACCACTCGTGGAACAGGCAATACTGTGACATCAGACGTCAGCCGCACAGCTCCTTAAAAAACTCGACACCTGATTCGGCACAGGTGTGCTGGGGATCCTGCGACTCACTGACACACCTACCCTGCCCAGAAAAAGGAAAAGAAAACAAAGGCACACCACACACACACACCACTCCTAATAGAATGTGATAGAGACATGTGTGTGTGCCTTGCATGCAGGAGTGTGGAAAGTGCAGACTGATATACGGCCATACCACCCTGAGCACGCCCGATCTCTCATCTGATATTTAATAATTTCTGTGTTTTAAGGTTGATGAGATCTATTCAGTTCCTGATGTTGGGACTGTGGTTGGAGGAACTCTGTACAGGTGAGATAGCATTGTCTGCTTTAATACATTCTCAAAATTATTTTTAAATTTTTTACTTAAAACACTGGGAATCCCACTTTCACAGATTCACAGAGACACACTTTACTAATGACTTTCTAAGAATAGAATCTTTGAGCAATATATTGCAGCTTTTCATTTTACGGGTCCTTGATTGGACACAGACCAGGTCTCTGTAATCATGTGAAGCACAGTGCATTATACTATGAACACTGACAGTTTTTGTTTCAGCGGAGTGTGTAGGGAGGGCGAGAGGCTTGTGGTGGGTCCAACTGATGAGGGCCGTTTTCTGCGTCTGAAGGTGGGCAGCATCCAAAGAAACCGCTCTGCCTGCAGAGTTCTGAGGGCTGGACAGGCTGCAACACTGGCTTTGGGAAACTTTGACCGTTCACTACTGCGCAAGGTCAGAGGTCACCAAAAGACATGAAAGGATGTATGAGATGATTTAAAGCTGTGATTCATATTTTTTTAAATTTAACTTGCACAAATTCATATATCTCCATGTGTATACTGCATATTTTAATTGCTCCTTTTTATCTGTGCTTGAAGTTACTTTCCATTTCTTCTGAGATTTTGAAAAACACAGAGGGAGAGATCGCAATTGACCTTAATAGATTAATTTTTTTTTATTTATTAATTGGTTTTCTCAGCAAAACACAGACCAGCCTCATGCTAAACATATGTTGTATTCTCTTATTACCTTACGATATAAAGAGGTAACTTGAAGCAACGGTTGTTTGAATTTTCTCTCCAGTGCATTGAGGAAAGGATCTCTACAATTGGTAAGGACCGACTCCAACTAAAAATTGTTCTAACGAACACGCAAGAATTTTTAATGAAGTAAAAATTATGCAAACCCTCCTGATTCTGTTCATCTGGACGTAGCATTTTCAGTGGGAGAAATGTTTCGTCAGTCTCAGCTGACTGCAGGTTTTCTCTTCAGTGGGCTAGTTTCTGTCATTATGCAATATACTGTTTATAAGTTTGGGGAAGCCTCCAATCAGCTGAAACTGAAGAAGTCACTAGGATGAGTGACGAAAAGTTTCTCCCACTGAAAACGGAGATGAACAGATTCACTACATAAAACCAAACCCTCCTTGGGCCGGTACATAAAAAGTGTCTCAATCAATATATCTTTCTTTGATACAGTTCTGTGACTATAAAAATCAACAACATTACTTGAGTTAAATTTGCACCGTATCCCCTTGAAGGTTCTCTCCTCATGCACCTCTGGACTGCGGCCAGTACAACTGCTGTTAACAGATTACTATGGGCTCAAACTGCGGCCATAAATATTTTGTACTTCTAAATCAGACTGCGTTGCGTAGTTGTCAGTTAAGTTTTGTAACCTAGTAAACCAACATATGTAAAAAGTGTTATGTTTGTGCATCCTTCAATTACATACTTTTCATGGTTAAAAGCAATAATCATACTGAGCACCATAACTAGCACAAACTAAGTAACTACTGCAAACCAGGACTGTATTGGAGACAAAATTTTGACAACTTGTACATGTTGATGGATGTGAACCTAGTGTAACTCTTCTATACCAATCTGTGTATTTGAAGGTCGGCATATTATTTATCCAAAAATGAAACATTTCTCTTGTGACCTTAAACTTATGGGTAATAAAAGCTAGTTTTGGATTCTACTACCTGGAAATTTCTGAGAGAGTGCACAACCAACTTGGAGGAAAATGTGAATTTCTTCTTAACAGGTTGTGTACAAATGGATAAAACACTGCTTTTGATACCTGTAGACCTGCAAATATTCTACAACTACTAATAACAGCCTGTGGTTACATCAGTGTGTGATTGGCGTTACAGGGCATGGTGATGGTCAGTCCCAAGATGAACCCAACCATCTGCTGTCAGTTTGAAGCTGCCATTGTCCTGCTCTTTCATGCCAAGACTTTCCGTCGGGGGTCACAGGTCACCATACATGTTGGTAATGTCAGGCAGACTGCCACTGTAGAGTGCCTTCATGGAAAAGTTGGTGAAATTACATAATACATAATTATTTTTCAAGCTTGTATGTGTAACCACATCATGTAACCTTAGATTTCTGCTGCAGGATGAGCTGCGTACTGGCGAGAGAGCTGTTGTTCGTTTCCGCTTTATCAAACACCCTGAGTACTTGCGCCTGGGCGCTAAGCTTCTCTTCAGGGAGGGTGTCACCAAAGGCATCGGCCATGTCACCTGCCTGCTGCCCCCTTCCCAGAATCACAACCAGAACCACAACCACAACCAGAATTTGCAGGATTATTAAAAACTGCTCCTTCATCAAACAGACAGATGTTGAGGAACATAGGTCTCTGATCAAATTTAGCCCCACACATCATGTTGGAGTCCCACCTGTCTTGGATCTATGTTTCTGTCCTCATCCACTCCTGCGGTGATGTCAGAAAGGCTGTTTTCATTTGTTTCCCAACAAACATTCATATCTTGAGTTAAAGCTGGAAAACCTTAGTGGAATTAAGCCTGAAGATTAATTTTAAGTTTTGTCACTAATTAATTAATAGGTTCCTTTTTATCATTGCAACTGTCATTGAAAGATAGCAAATTGTTGAAGAGTGAAGGTGTAAACCTTTTTCTTGATGCGCAGGATGGATTTACCTCGCTCTTCTTACTCTTTCAAACACAACATGTTTGCACGCTTAGACTCAACAGGAAAGTTTGTGAGGGAAGATTATATTTAGCACATACTTTATTTTCATTAGTCTTAGGTGCATTCCTTTCTTAGGGATTCTGTTTATGATGTGAAATATTTTAGAACCTTGCTGTAGTTTTTTCATGGTTTAGCCACTGACTGGGGTATTTTTTACAAAGCACAGGAGTAGTCAGGTGCCATTATCTGACAACATCGGTGGGCAAACTAGTAATTTGTGTTTTGAAATTATCAGCATAAGAAAAACATTATGTAATTTGTAACAATACAAAAAAATAAATCAGCCTCTATATTCCGTATTTTCCGCATTATAAGCCACCCTTAAAATCCTTTGATTTTGGTGCGCCTTATGTATGTATTCTGATTGTGCTTACTGACCTCGAACCGATTTTAGGTGGTAAACAGCGCTCAAAAATCTGTCTTCAAATTATTAATCATTACGACTTTGGTAAGCTAGGAAGCCGCACCATGTGATGCATTGTCAGAGCATTACATCTACTGTAGTCAGAAGCCTAACAGAGTAATCGGGGTCTAAAACTACATCCACTTAAGGTCCCAAAGTCAAACGAAGACTGAGGTATCACTGAGGGTTAAAAACTCTAAAAAATTCTTTCATCTTTAATAAATGATCAGTGTTGCTGCTTTAGCAGGTGTAACAATTAAGTTTAACATCCAGACATCCATGAAAACAGAATTTATTAAATTCAACAGAGTTAGAAGTTAGCAGGAAGTTAGCTCACTAGTTTCCACCTAAACATGATATACTATGTTCGGATTGGGAGATTTCTGAAAAAATGAAAATGTACAGCTCTGCTATCACTTCTTACATAAATGAACACAGAAAGCTAAACAGCAGTGACGTTTGTAGGGTTACTGAAGTTGGACTAGCTGGTAAATAATGATGTGCTGCGATGTGTTAGCAACACAGCTGTGTTAGCATAACATAAACAGTGAAGCTTTTTCCACTCAAAGTTAACGTGAGGGTTCCTGATGTTAGGGACAAATGCAATCGCAGGATGCTGTAAACGGACCAAACTTTAGTCAACATCTGAGATAATCCATCCAAAATACCAGGTTAGTCTTTAATATACTGCAAGAACATGGAAATAGAGCAGCTGCGAGAGAATTCAACATTAATGAATCAATGGTACGGAAGTGGAGGAAGCAAGAAGAATGAGTTGAGTAAAGTTTGAGTTATCTGTTTGGTTTGGTGCACCTTATGTATGAAAACAGACCATTCATATATACATATATATTAGTGCTTTTCACAGACACGAAAGTTGCTGTAAAATAATTAAAACACAATAGTAAAAGAGAACCATGTTACAAGAGGATAAATAACAAAAGAATGTCAGAAGCCACAATTAGTGTAGGAATTCCAGCAACACTTGAGGGATGATAAACAACTTTAATAATTGACCAACGCGTTTCGGCTTGTGGCCTTCATCAGGGTCATGGTAAAACAGTTTTACCATGACCCTGATGATTTTAAAAGACTCCACTGAGTCAAGCTAAAGAATAGCTATAGAATAATAATATTGTTTGCAACCCACAGAAAAATACAATAATAAAGTGCCCTCTAAGAATTTATATTTCTGACATACCATCAGGTAAATGTGATGATATTAGATGCTATGGGAATACTAGACGTTCCTACCGTCAGCACGCAGATATCCCCAGGAAACAACTGAACTCCCTCTGTAGTACAGAAAAACTAGGGTTAAATTTGAAGTTACCTGGATGAGATTACATCCTACTTCACAGTACAGGCCTATGATAGATAGTGTTAAAGTGCTTACCTACCACTGGCATGTTTACATATAGCTGAATAGTATGTTATCTTGCTTAGTCAGCATGTTAGTGGACTAATTAGTGCAATGATTGATCCATATGTACGGAATGGTTGAGTAAGATGTTTGGGTGATTCAATTTTTTTTTTTTTGGTCTCTTAATTTGAGATCACATTTTACTAGTTTGTGTTCACAACGTTCAAAAACATACTTGTCACCTACTAGGTGTCACATACACCACAATGGTTTTTATATTTCATTTTGTGGGCAGGTTGTAAAATGCTAATAATTACACATATGTCTGCAGGATGTTCACAAATTACAAATTACACTGAAATAAATATTTCGTCCAGAGTTAAGCTGTTAGTTAAATGCATCATAAGTAACTGTGTTCCAGGAGTGTCATAGGTTCCTTTTCCTTCCAAAAGATGACAATTTGTTTTTGTACCAGAAAATTTGATTTTCCACTGTTTGGAGTCTTACAGCTTGTTGGCATTAAATTCTTAGCCATCTAATCCTGTACATTCAGTATCTGCATTTACGAATTACAGAAATATTTTCTACTAGGTTTCCAGTTTGTTCGCACTCTCCATTCATATTGTTTGACTGTATTAGAAGTTTGTAGAATTTATGTGCCAGGCAGTTTTTTCAGCTAAACCTAACCAGCATGCACTTTGAGTGATTAAAAAGCAAACAAGCAAACTAACTAACTCACATTTTAATTATGACACACATGTGATGGAGTGTTTATGCAGGTAAACTTTATTTTTCTGGGGTTCTGTGCAATTGTAAAGCTAAATATTGAATGTACTTTTCTTCATCCTGTGTAGCATTTCAATCTGTTTACTGTTTAATAGAGTATTGATTGATTTCGCACTTTGTATTTTGATTCTGCATGTTGGAGACTACCAGTTCTACAATGTAAGATGGAGGTGGTGCTGAAAGCTGTGGGATGCTAAAGCTGAATATTAAAGTGTTAAGGGGTGTATTTATTAGTTTTTCCTGACTGTCCCTTTTAGTGAGAAATAAAAAAGTAAAAATGGTAAGAAATGCAAATTCTGCTTTAATCAATTTGCAACTTTTGCTTTGTCTCTGTCATCAGGACTTGGGAACGTCTAACAACACAAATGTTTCTGTAAACTTTTCAAGCAACTTGGTTGCGCCTCTAAGTGTATGCACTCCCAGCCTGCATCTTACATCCTGTTACTATGAGACATGCTCCAGTGCACCCCTGCACAGTCTACACCTTGGGTCCTGTTAGCTGTAGTAGACTCCTGCCTATGTTGCTATAGTGTTTAGGCCCTGATCGTGTGCTAGAGTGTGATCGGAGCCGCTGTGCTATGATTAAAGCTGGCCTTTTTTAGTCAGAGCTAGGATTTCTTGTTGTCAGCTACTCCCTCTGTCTGATGGTTTTCTGTTGAACCAGCTCCCAGTTTGGATTCAGGAGACAGATACCATTACTATTTTTAAAATTAGGCTTGAAACTTTCCTTTTTGATTAAGCATATACTTAGGGCTGGAAGAGGTGACCCTGAATTCTCCCTTAGTTACTCAGCAATTGACTGCTGAGTAACTAAGGCTGCTGGGGCTTATCATTATGCACTAGTATTCTATCTCACATTTTTACTCATTATGTGTTTATACACCTCTCTGCATTTAAATATTAATTATTATTAAGGTCTCTGGGTCTCTTCCACATTGTGTATTTTATGTCTTCTTCACATCACCCCAATGTGTCGCAGCAGATGACTGCCCCTTCCCTAGTCTGAGTCCACCACAGCTTTTTTTTCTGTTAAAACTGAGTTTTCCCATTCTGATGTCACAAAATGCTTTTTAAAAACCTCATTTCAAAAACCATTTTCAATTCCAATTTAATATATAGATATTCAAAATGGCAATTCCACTCCTCATTTTCAAAATCCATTTCCCTTTCCTGTCCTCACGGATTAGCTCCCTAGGATTAACACTTAGTAGATCACTAGCTAATCCAAGTGTGAATCTAACTTCTAACTCCATGAAATTTAATTAGTTCTGTTTTCATGGATGCCTGGATGTTAAACTTAATCGTTACACCTGCTAAAGCAGCCACACTGATCATTTTATTAAAGATGAAAGAATTTAGACAGTTTTTAACTCTCAGTGATCCCACAGTGATCCTTTGACTTAGGGACTAGTGGTGGAGGGATCGATCAAAATATCGATTGTATCGATACCAAGTCGGCATCAGTATCAGATCAATACTAGCCTGGTGAGATTGATTCTTTACTTTAAGTTCCGCTCTTGTTTTCAATGCTGTGCTTTTGGCAAAGACGAAACAGCCAGGTCGCTGGACTTAGTGCTCCTGTGTCAGCGCAGAGCAGGCACCCCCTCTTGTGTTTAGATTTTGTGTTGTCACGTGACGTAATATGTAAACAACTTTGGAGGTTAAGTTGTTTACATATTATTCATATTTTCACCAGTTGTTTTTGTTTTGTGAATTTTAATTTTAGTTTTATAGTTTCTCAACAGAACTTATTTTAATTTGTTTACTGGTTTGTGTGGACTTAAGATTTTTCTAAAATCAGGGGTGTTTTTAGCCCATTTTGAGGGGTGCTTCAGCACCCCCAAAATTAATCAAAGCACTTCCAAAGATTTCTTACTTTTTTCTTTTTTTTAACAATATTTGCTGTTTGTGTGACACGCTACTAAAAATATAAAAAACATACAGTACTTGTTTGAGACGTAATATTCTAACAACAAAAGTATAGATATTCCCCCCAAAATGGTTTGTTCCAGCTTGCCTCTCCCCTACTCTGGCTCTAGCGCCCTTTCTGCCAGATCCAGAGTAGGGGAGAGGCAGCGGAGCGGAGGTTGAAAGTGCCTGGTTTAAAACAGGACATGTTAGCTGCATTTAACCTTCAGGTACTCTTTATATAGTTAGATAGGAGTCAGACCATGTTTCTTTTTAGCTAAAAAACATTACACCCACCTGGTTATTTTGTCATATAGACAAGGCAAGTTTATTTATATAGCACAATTCAACAACAAGGTGATTCAAAGTGCTTTACAGAGACATTAAAAAATAAAAACAAATAAAAAGCATGATTTAAAATGAAAAAAGAAGAAAGGAACAGTAGATAAAATCAGTAGTTAAAATGTAAGTTTTGAAATTTAAGCTTAAAAGTAGAACAGTGTGGATTTGGTGCTTTATTCAAATGCCGCTAAGAACAGGTGAGTTTTCAACCTGGATTTAAATAAACTGTGTTTTAGCTAATCTGAGGCTTTCTGGGAGTTTGTTCCAGATATATGGGGCATAAAAGCCAAATGCAGCTTCTCCATGTCTGATTCTGACTCTGGGAACTGATAAAAAAACTGGATCCAGAAAGTACAAGGTCAGGAAGAACCAAGTAAGAAAACAGACAGGGAATAATGACAGGCAAAACAGAAACTGTTAAACTGACAAAGAAAAAAAATTACTCATACAATCTGGAAGTTGTGCTCTCCCTATATTAAAGCTGCTGTACAGAATCTAAAAGTGAATCTCTGTCCAAAAAATGCACTCAGTTTACTTTTGACTCACTATGAGCATCATTTATTATTCTCCCCCAGTAATAAACTTTAGGATGTGTATTTTTTTTTTATTCCAATCCATTCTTCTTTTGCAACATTTAAATAACCTTTATCAGATTTGATGGTTTTGTTACAGACTTTTCAAAAAAGTGTTTACTTTCACAAATGTGGGGATTAAATTGTGTTAAAATGTACAAAACAGCGATGTCATGTTTTGTGACGAGGACCCAGGCACAGAGAGACCTGACGAATTTAAGAATCTTGTGATTTAATAAAGAAATTTGCAGACTTGCACAGAGATGGTAAAATCATGATGACTGATAATGGAGATGAAGACAATGGAGGACTGGGAGGAACAGGGATTTAAATGCACCAAGGAGACAGTCAGAGAGAGCTTGGGACAACTGGAGACATTTAAGGATACAGGGACTGACAGAGACGAGGAAGAAGTCTCATCGTGACGAGTAAAGTTTATCTTTCCTAGCTGGGTAGCTCTCGACGTGCTCAGCACCCCCAAAGCTGTGATCTTAGAATCACCCCTGTCTAAAATAATAATAAAACAAATAGATAACTAAGCCACCAAGGCAGACCCGATGGCATTTTCATGCTTCGTGGCATAATTTTTTCTTACAGTACTTACACAGTTGCAACAACAACACAAGCCGAGCACAGGTTTTAAGCTGGCGAGGCGTGATTGTAGATGCCGTGCAGGTGAGTCAGTGGCATCGCAGAATCCGTCCCACCACATCCCCGCTTCCCCCTACTGAGGCCGGGCGGCCATCCGGTCAAACCTTCTCCTGTCTCTGCAAGCAGGCAAGGGAATCGGCCCGGACCAGCCACGGTGAAGTGTCCACTCTGGCAGGTCCTGCTGGCACGCCACCCTCCGGTTCACCCCAAGCCAGTCCTTTCTGTGCGCTGTCCATCCTTACAGTAATCACACGGTTGCTGTATAAGTACATTTAATGGCTGCAGCTCTCCTGCTGCCAGCCGTACACATCACCACCACCAACAACAACACAAGCAGAGTACAGATTTTAGGTGTGATTGTAAATGCGATGGAGGTGAGTCCATCTCACCTGCAGCGGCATGGCAGACAAGCCACAATAACAAAGCTTTGTCTATTTAACTTTGGCCAAATTATGTCCTGGGTTTTAAGTATTTAATAATAAAAAAGGAAACATGAAAAAAAACACTTAAGGTCATGAAAATTAATTAAGATTTAGCAATTTAAAGACGCATCCACCTTATTTATTGAAAATATCAGTATGGATATCAGTGATACTGATCCGTAATTACTTGATATCGGATCGATACCAAAATATGCAGAATGTCACACAACTATTAGGGACCTGCTGCGCAGTTTGAGCCCAGACACAGCTAGTGATGTCAGACTTAAAGACTTAAATCCCAGTCTATAACACAGTGTGCTTAGTCTTAGAATTGAATGTCCAGTATATTCTAATCAGTACAATTTTATGGAGGACCACAAGAGCCACACGCATCGAAATAAAAATTTCTGTGCTTAATTAATGAATTGTAAAATAAAATCTGCATTTGTAAATTCCAATTTAATAAACTGATTTTTAAAATGCTTTTTAAGTCTTCATTTCAAAAAACATTTTCGAATTCTTCTTTAATAAACTTCATTTCAAAAATCTTTTTCGAATTGCACTTTAACAAACCGCATTTCAAAAACGTCTTTTCAAATGCACTTTAATAAACTGCATTT
>VUQR01031979.1:0-32284 GCA_015108515.1 Hemichromis elongatus
TAACACACATATTAAATAGAAAGTGTGCACCATTAATTCAATTCATTCATTCATTTAAACCACGCTTCGAATGTATGTGTGCATGAGCTATAGCACAGTCAATCAAATGAACCAGATTTAAAAAAAAAATGTGTACATTTTCTAAGTTCACTTGTTTCGTCATGTGTTGAGATGAATGCAGATTTAAAAAAACACATGGGCTAATATTCACATTTAGCATATAATTACAACATTCTTTTTTTTTCATTTTTTTAAGACTCGAAACGACTTGAAATTCAAAGCTAATGACTTGTGACTTACTTGGACTTTTACACCAGTGACTTGAGACTCGACTCAGACTTGCCTGAAATTACTTGAGACTTGACTCGTGACTTGAGGATAAAGACTTGAGACTTACTTGAGACTTGCAAAACAATGACTTGGTCACACCTCTGCTGCTTTATAGTTTAAAAAAAAGAGGAAAAATGTAGCACACTTTCTCATCGAATAATTTCTTTAATTTAATTATTTATTTACACCTGTACATGTAGGCAAAATGTAATTATAACATGTAAAGCACTTGGAATAAGGAAATGCATTAAATAATTTCAATCAAATAACCGAAAACTGGTTTCTTTGATCCAGTATTTTTATTATCCAGTATTTTAAAGGTTGTGAAATGAGTAACCAAGACTTTTTTGTACTTTTTGTAGTTATTCAACTGGAAATGAAGATTTTTTATTAGGAAGTTAATTCAGCTTTCAAAGACATCAATTGTCTAAAAAAAGAAAAAAAGAAAAAGCAAAAAAAGCCACATTAGCAGAACTGGAAACACCAAACAGTCTTTGGTCTTGTGATAAAAGCTGCTAACCAGCTTCTTTGACACGCCTTATAAAAACTGTCAATCCCATAAGGGTTGTAATAAGAGTGAAGTTAAATGGTTGGAGAAAATGAGGAATACAATTCAAAGGAAGAAAAAATAGACTGAGACAGGAAACTATAAAGCAATGAGGTCAATATATGCCAAGAAAGGTTTGTGGTGAGAATGACTCACCTCAGCAGGAACTTACACCGTCATGTCTCAGAAAAGGTTGGGTCTTTTAGTTGGGATGTTTTCTCCTGCGTATCAAGAATAATCATCCCTGTCTGTTGTTGGTTACAACAGAAATACATAGTGCCCTAATAAAAATCTATTAGAGATTTACATTTTTTTTAAAGATGGTAGTAGTCCTGCTCCCAGTTAAACCAGCCATTCTATAAATGCTATACTTCAAGTTTTTATACCATGTGCCTTTAATTATCCTAATTAATTACTTTCTTCCACTATTCAACTGCAGATAGACATTAAAAACATAGCTTGACACACCATCCATCCATCCATTTTCTTCCCCTTATCCGGGGCCGGGTCGCTGGGGCAGCAGCCTAAGCAAAGAAGCCCAGACCTCCCTCTCCCCAGCCACCTCCTCTAGCTTATCCGGGGGGGCCACCAAGGTGTTCCCAGACCAGCCAAGAGATATAATCTCTCCAGCGTGTCCTGGGTCTGCACCGGGGCCTCCTCCCGGTGGGACATACCCGGAAAACCTCACCCAGGAGGCCCGGGGGGCATCCTCATCAGATGCCAGAACCACCTCAACTGGCTCCTTTCGATGTGGAGGAGCAGCGGTTCTGAGCCCCTCCCGAATGGCCGAACTTCTCACCCTATCTCTAAAGAAGAGGCCAGCCACCCTTCGGAGGAAGCACATTTCAGCCGCTTGTATCCGCTTGTTTCGGTCACTGCCCACAGCTCGTGACCATAGGTGAGGGTAGGGGCGTAGATCGACCGGTAAATCGAGAGCTTCGCTTTTCTACTCAGCTCTCTCTTCACCACAAGAGACCGGTACAGCGTCCGCATCACTGCAGCCGCTGCATCAATCCGTCTGTCGATCTCCCGCTCCCTTGACATACTGTTAGAAATATTTTGACAGAACATTGTAAGTTACTGCTTGCAACAATCATTTTCATTTAATTTAATGCTTTCTATGACCTGTACGAATCTAAAGGTTTTCATGTTCATAGCTTCTGTAAACACGTATTTATTTTTTCTATAAAGACATGTTTTCATTTGATAGAACATTTAAAAAAAAAATTTTTTTCAGTTCGAAAATTAAACTGAATTTAAAACAATATTTCAAAAGTGGCTCCATGGTGTACTGGTTTACACATTCACCCAACAAGTAAAAGATCCCCTTTCATTCCCAGAAGGAGATACAAACCCCTTTGGGAGTGTGTCGGGAAGGGCATCTGTTGTAAGAAATCCGCCAAATCAAACATGTGGAGCTACCTGCTGTGGCAATCCCTTGTGAATAAGGGAACAGCTGAAAGTAGCTAAAAACATATTTTAAAGTAAAACTTTTTGTATCGGATGGGAATATCCATAATGAAAGATCAATGTCACTGGCAAATTACCTACAAAGAGCATTTTTATCTCATGAGAGTGAAATGATATGGTTATGGAAAATCTTAGGTCCACTCATATACAAAGAAATCACTTTGACAAGTGCCGCTCATCTAATTTTTTTTGCATGGATACATGTTCCCTGATGGCACTGCCTTCTCTTAGTATGTGTAGTTCAACCTGTAAAAACTACTCAAGAATAACTTGACAGTGAAAACCATGAATTCCAAACCTCAGTATCCCAGAAATCCCAGTATCCCAGTATAATATCTAAGGAAGCCTCAAGCCTCCACCATACAAGACATCACAGCGATCCTGTGTCCATGCCCAGAGCTGGGACACAGATGTTTAATGTGGCCAATAAGTTTATATCCAAATAGGCATCACAAGCCAAAAACACACAGCCACATGAATTAGCATTGTTATATAAATATTCTTCTTTAGGGACCGGGTGTTTTTTTTATGTGTTTCTGTGTATGCATCCCTGCTTTTGCCAAAGTCCATATTTTGCCAAAAGTTCAATTAAGCCTAGAATCAGTAAACATTTGGAACCAGGGAGAGGGAAAAGTAGAATAATGTGTGTCCTAAGCAAATCAAAGCCAAAGCAGAATTAGTCTCTCTGGTAGGCATTATTTCTTATACAGCAAACTGAGCCAAACAGAACTATGAGTTATGATAGACACACAAACTGAGAGATGCAACAAGTGCAACCCTAAGTGGCAGAAAATTACAAATGATAACACTGAGCTAAGCTGAAACAATATTTTTGTTTCCTTCGGGGACAGGCATCCAGCTGGGAGGGAGGGTGGGGGTGTGGTTATGTGCGCTTTTTACGAGAAATAATAATATTCATCATTACAACTTTGTCAATTGCCTCGTTGTTATATCAGTTAGAAAAATGACACTGTTGAAAAGCTGTTGACAGGTGTGCTATATTAGATTGAAGCGGAGTTGGTACGTTGCCTTGGCTTTCAGAGAAAGACTCACGGTAAAACAAGGCTGTAGATCAGGTTTGTCCAGCCATATCTCAAGGACGCATAATGAAATTGGGATCTGAGGGGTTTGGAGGACACATCCTTGGACCTTTTGTTGCTGTTTTTTTCAGGCCATTTCTGAGTAGTTTGACTGGGTGCATTCTGTTGGGGAGATCAATAATGCCTGGTATTTACATACATTCATGATCTTACTGTTTGGTGTCCATCTGGGCAGCATCAAACCTACATCTGCAAAGACTAAATTCTTACCCCCAAAACAGAGACACTCAAACACAGGCTAAGGACTTCAACGACCCCTCAGCACTGAGCATCTGTACCTGTGTCTTACTCTTTTATGTAGCTCTACATTCAACCAATGTAAGTACACGTCTCACCTGTTTTTTTTTCATTCAGTCTAGCATCCAACACTTACGCTGCTTTCTCTCTCTTTCCATTTTTTATTTTCCCTCACCACTCTATTCCCACAATATAAACTGATGTGCCATTGTACCTCTAAACAAAGCATTGCCTCTGTCTGATCTATTCCTCACCCTCCCACTCCCACTCCCACTCCCACAAAGCATGTACTGTGGTAATTCTTCCCCGCTGACTTAACAATCAGAGCTTAAATTGAACCACTGATGATAGCTATTCACTAAATTTCAATGTACTACTCTGTGCTCACACTGGGACACACTAGGCACTATGCAGCGGACCCTTAACAGATTTGACTTCTTTATAGTTATTAAAAACTCTGCTCTTTCAATAAAAAATTCATTTCGTCTTGCCGCTACCACTTCTGCTTTCACTAGCTCCTCAGTGAGTAGTGGTTTATGAGAAATTAAAGTACATTGCATTAATGATAAATGAGCAAACACACTGATTGGTAATTACAAAGTCAAACCAAAAGGCACATGTCAATAATAATAGCTCAGGTGACTCCATACAGTCACAAACCACAACACCTGAATTAAGAGTTTTAGACTTGGTGGTGATGATGAGAACCTCCATAGGGGTGGCAGATGGAATCTATTTCATTTAAACGTCTGACATCAACAGTCATGTGTTCTCTTAGGCCTTTGCACTATGAGCGTCAACCTGGGAATTTCTAAAAATCTCTTTAAGGAATTTGTTGGGGAAAAGGGCTTTGGATGACTACAAGAGCAGCAATGTGTTTTGTTTTGGTTTTTAACTAAACAATTTCACTGTATAAAAAAAAGTATAGAAAAAAACATCTGTGGCAACTAGAATAAACATCAAACCAACAATTTGTCACCCCAGAAAATTCAAGCTAAGAGAACATTGTGAAATGCAACAATAATTCTCTAGCAACCCAAAATGTCATAATAGAATCTGCAGGTAACTGCGGAAAGGGTCACTGCTAAAGTGTTTGCTTTCAATCAGAAGGTGATGCTGTAATATTGACCTGCATGCTAAGAAAAAATGCCTTTGTTGTCCAAAAAGATCAACAAACTACAGGTTTCCAGTGAGTTGTCTTGCTACTGTGACAATAGACTGTTTAGTTCAAACCAAGGACAGCGACTGAGTAAGACTCTTTGGGATGTCCTCTTCCACAGCTGTAAATAAGAGCCCTGTCAACCTGGCACAGGAGGTAAATTGGGTTTGATTGTTACTACTGTTAATAAACACAGGGGTTGAACGTGGCTTGTAATGGGAAGCATTTGAGTGGATAGTAACAGTTGAATAAGGGGAAATGAAAGTATGCTTATTTGGCTGTTGTTAGTGTATTTATTAGCACAGAACTGACAGAAACCTTCCAACAGCAAAGTCATTTCTGTAATTTGAGTGGCGCTTCACCTCCTAAAGGATATGCATCATCCCGCATTGCATTGCAAAAGAAAGCCAAGGTATCAAAATGCACCTATACACAGTGTCCTAAGCAACGTGTTCTTTGGTGATCCTAGGGGTGCACATGTCATTACTCAATGAAAACATTTTGACAAGTTGTTCCACCCTTCACACAAAGAATGCAGAAAAGCAGAAAAGAGAAAATTAAACCTCAAGTTACTGAACAGCTGGCAATTCTCTTAAATTTTGGGCTCAATTGTGTTCATTCATCTTTTTCTCCTTTACTCTTCCTTCCCTCTGCTCTCTCATTTCCAACCCTCAGGACAGAGCGTTCAGCAAAGCTGATGAAAAGAATGCATTTCAGTCAGAGGTTCAAACATTTTATTCAGTTTTCTATCTAATTCCTTTATCCCTTTAAAACTCTGCGGTATGCTTTATGTAGTTATGTATAACACACACCTACACATGCCAAGAGTATGTGCTGTCATCACACCAGTGTAAAACACTTGCTCAAATTAGCATTTAACTCAGCAGCTGCTCTTTCAGATGCTGACATTTATATGAACACAAACACACATACACGCGCACAAACACACACACACACGCAGTTGCCGGAGCAAATAATTAGTAAAAACAAAGAAAAATGTAAAAAGAAAAAAAAATGGAGGAAAAAAAGAAGCTGAAGAAAAGGCGATGGAGTGGATAGACGCTGGGGAATATGAGACTAAAACTGTAGCAAACAAAGACAAACTAGTTGAAATATCACAAAATGAAGAGTTGTAAAGGTTACAGAAAGACACTACAACAGAGACAAAAATCCAGCTGCTGCTCCAGTCGAAAACTCTGATTATTCGTCGATGTGTTTATGAGTCCCTGTTTCGGTTGCCATACCTAGCAGTCGAGTGGAACTGGAATATTCATATATCTCGCGCTGACTGACAACACAGGACTACTGAAATGACAACTGCACTGGACCTTAATCTACAATAAACAGAAAAATATTTTCTTCGTCCAGGTTCGCAACACTTTTGTTCCCCCACCTTTACAGCTTTCCCCTTCACTCTCGGTTCATTTTTATGTTGTGGGCTCATTTTACTTACTCTTCTCTTTCTTTCTCACATGCATACACACACAAAACACGCACACGCACGTGCACACAAAATTTGCCAATACTTAGTGCACCACATACAAGCTGAGTCAGCAGGGCTCTATTTGAATGGCTTTCTGATTTCTGTGAGAGTGGCAATCATCCCTCGAGAACCCAGCCTGTGTGTGTGTGTACTCACTTAGAGGCATTTGTGTGCAAGTGGTTGGAGATAAAGCTATGAGTCATACTAAATAAGATCCTTGGAAATCGCAGTCTTTTCTTTTCCTTGTTGCAGACTTTTGAAGCACAAAAGAACTCCGGACAAGCACAACCCAGAGGAGGAGGGGGGCAAAAAAGGAGTACCTTAAATAGGGGACCATATTGAACAAAACAGTTGTTAGCCCATTCAGGCACTTTTAAAGAAAGGTATTTCCAGCTCCCTACTTAAAGGAAAAACACAGTGAAGGTAATAGTGTCAGTTTGATAAATTGCCTGACAGCATTTCTACAACTGTAGGCTTCATCTCAGCTGTGGATACAGTAAGTCTTTGGAAATATGTGAAGCTGTCACTCACAAGCTGTGAAGCTGTTGTATATTGAACTAAAGAGCCTTTATTTTGTTTCTGAGAGATGACCGAAGAGGGCTGATTACATACACACTGACAAAAGAAAAAAAAAACAAATACTATTACTAAAAAGTTGGTTGATGTACTTGTAGACTGCTATCAATAGAAGGAAGCCTTGTTTTTTTAAGACCTGTGTGACCTTAGCAGCGTTCATGTCATGCACAGACATGCATATGGACACATGGAAGCCCGTGTCAAGCACAAAGCTCTTCCAGTAAAACTTGATAAAGCAGTTTGTATTTACAGATGCAGATGAAAAATAGCGTGAGAAATCAACACACTTAAAAAATAATATACTCTGTTAGATTGTTGGTATAAATACACAAGCAGAAAGGCAGTGTAAGCAATGCAAAGAAAACCAAGTAGAAAGAGCTGGTGAGAGTAAAAAGGGGGGATAAATGTAGAGGAAAAATCCAGACTGAAGAGCAAGAGGACATATCAGGTCCCTGTTGTAGTTCTTGTTGACAAAGCTTTGCTCTCCTAAGCCAAGATCTATATCATCCATAAATACCTCCAGTTTACGGGGATTTTTCAGAGAGGTATTTCTTTCATATATATAGTTTTCCTGCTCAGTCCTGCGCTTTCTTTCTACTGCTGATTACATTTCACTTCACAATCCCCCTTACTCTCTCTCTTGCTCTCTCTTTCTCTTTCTCTTTTTCTTTCTTTCTATTATTGACTGACTACAGGTGATGCTGAAAATTGTGAAAAAAACCCCCAAAAAAAACAGCAGAGGGAAAGCTAACTGCAAAACGGCAAGGTGGGTGACTTCAAAATAAAACAGAAAGTAGGTAAAAAGAGTTCATCACAACCCACCCAAACTATGTCATTTTGTCATTGTAGAGTGTGATTACATAAGACTGGACTCTGTAGTCAATGCAGCTTAGCTCCCTATAAGCCAGGTTCCACCCAGCAGAGTGCTGTTACATCTGTTTTAACCTTTTTCTTCTGCAGTTCATAGACTGCTTTTTCTCTTTTTAGTCATTTCTGCATTTTCCCAAAGAAAAATTGGACATAAATACTGTAAATTTAAAGGAGCATCAGCATGGAAGTTCATCATATTACCAAGTTTTTTTTCCCCTGCGCTTGTCTTCAAAGAAATTCTGGTATTCACCCTGATTTTGTCTAACCCTAACCCTGCCCATGTGTGGCTATAGATTGTTTTCCTCTGTTTGCTTCCACCCATTCACCTTTCATTATTCTTTAAACTTTGGTGATTTTGTTGATCATAAGAGGCTTTTTTTGTCCGTTTCATTCTTCGTAAACTATGAACCAACCTGCCAACATCCACATACTTAACAGAATGCGGGTTGGGAAAACAAATCAATAATGCTATCGATTGAATAAATACATTTTCAAAACAACTCTGCATGTCTATGTGCTTGCTAATAATATTTCATTTAATATTTAATGCTGCTTCAACTAAATGTGCTCACATAAACCAGCCTCTGAGCACACGCAGAGAAATGCCTGTAAGTTGTTTAGTGACACCAACAAAGTACTTGATGCAAAGTAAACTGGCCCACTTCAAAGCAAATCTCAGTGCTTACAGATGAAGATCAGAGTTAACACCTAATCTTGCTCCAAGGCACCACTGTTAATACACTGACACGATGCCACACACATCTCTCCCTGCATCCTTCTCTCACGAAGGCTCTCGTGCTCCACTTGTCCATCCCTGGGCAAGTGGAGCAGCAAAACCAATCAAGCCTAGATTAATAGACAACCACAGATGAGGTTAAAAATAATGGTCTGCATAGATTATTTCAGCTGTTGAATCTATCTGCTTCTTGTTATTTGAGCTGTATTATCCGCCCATCCAGATGTTGCAGTCTACTTGCACAGTAAAAGCATTCATGAATGCAAGTTTCAGTTAGAGCTTTTCCATTAAGCTGCAGTATGCAAAAATCATCAGAGAATCACAGTTGTGGAAAAATACACAAATCATCGGAAACCTCTCTCATATTTTGTAAGTAGACATTTAAAACTCTTAATACAGTCAACACCTTACAATAAAATCAAAATACAGGTGAAATACACTTTTCGACGTGTATTCCACCACATTTTTTTTTTTTTATTGAAATCCATTAAATATATTTCCATGGAAAACATCCCTTGGCTATAGCATCACAGCCTTAAGCGTTTTTTCAGGTGTTTTGTGTAATTTTTCAGCAGCATCTGACATCAGCTTGCGGAGCTTTGTTGATCACTCTTCTGTGTGAAATTCATTCTAGCATCAAGATGTTTTTTGGGGGTATTTTTCCCCAGTTTTCAGATAATATATTTATTGAGTGATAAACCACCACCAAAGACTTTTTGAAATCTGTTAAAAAAAAAAAAGCTGCACATAGTCAGTTCAGTTGTAGTCCAAGTTTAGCCTTGCAGGTTTGTTTGGAGCAGGTGTGCTGACAGTTTTTTTTTTTTCAGTTCTTTACAAATATGGTCAGTTCTACATTATAGTCTACACATGTAGACTTACACGGGACAACTTTACAATAATTCACAGCTAAACTTTAACAACAGCTGTTTGTTTGATGTGTTATTAGTTACTGCTACTGATCATAGGTTATGGCAAATAAAGCAATATAGAGATTAAAAATCCCTTTTAGTTCAATTCTAACTAAATTTGTCCATTTTTTCTTCCTTTTTTGTGTACTTTTTTCCTTATTCTCCACTTCTTTTACATTCAGCCCATTTCCAAACAGCACATTTTTCTTTTCGGAGGTGAGAACCTTTTGGCCTTTTGCTCACTACCCTCTGAGGTTCAAATCTGCTAGTCTAGACAGTTGAAATTTGAACTTTGAGCTGCAGAACTGTGCAGCATGGGGTTGGCAAAGGTCAGATGGGTCATTTCAACATCCGCCTTGACCAATTAACATTCAGTTGGCAAGCAGATAATGGCCATGCAACTGGGAAAATCTGCATGCTGGTGTTTAGTGTGCTTCTGTTATAGCTAAACACAATTATCACCATATGTTTTGCTAATATTGATAATGCAATTTCTCAACAGGATTCCTCCTAGTCTTTGGGAACATCATGCATTTATTGAATGTATAATAAAATAATTGCTCCTTCAAAAGTGGATTTCCTTGCACATTTTATATAATTTATTGGGGAAAAAACTATGAAAAATAAATAAATGTGAACTGAACCAAGCCTGCCACAGCCTGGTGGGAGTGGTTTGGGGATTTTAGAGAGGTTGAAGCACCAAAGGAACGGCTTGGAATGAATTTCGAGAGGGAGAAAAACCAAGTACAATATCGCAAACTGGATTGTATCCAATTCATTGTGATATATCAATGCAGCTTAATTCATTTCTAACTGAACGGGTACTCAACATACAAGCTCTGTGGTCATGTTTGTATATATGCAACTGTGTGGACATATACAGGCAAGTGTGTATGTGTGGGTGGTTATGATTCATGTATTAGCTTGACTGTTAAAGCCCATCATACCCTGGAGGTACAGTACAGACTGCTCTATCGATCTTCACTTCACTCTGTCTGACTGCTGGGCTCACCTGTACTCAGATACTCACACCAAGAGAGTGACAGAAAGGACACCGGGAAGATGAAAATGGAACAACGATATTTATTGACACCAGCATCTCTGATAAAGAGAGAGTGGAAGAAAACCCAATACACGTGTTTACTGTACAAGTGTTTTGGGTTTGCTTTCATAAAAATAGCATCTTGTTAAATCTTACATGTGGATTAGAGAAGGAAAGAGAGAGAAATTGACTGAGTGGCCTTGTGCTTGTTGTCATACTACAAAAAAAAAAGAAAGAAATATGAAAAACACACTTAAGAACAAGGTAATGAATCTGCTAATGATCATAACAATGTTTGTCACAGCACTGACTAAATTAACTTCAGAAGTCTGGGCAGTGAGGCGAAACAAGAGGCTACCAATTACAACACACAGTTGGAGAGCAAAAGGGGCACCTGTGTCCTCAACAGGGCTTGGTGGCTATGTGTGTCTCTGTATTTCCAAATAGGAGCACACTGGGTTTTTCCTGCTTATGTTGTGACTAAGAGCAGGTCAGTGAAATAAAAAAAAAAAGAAAAAAGAAGAAGTTCCCAATTTAAAGACTGCAGAAATAAATATTAAATAAAACAACACAAACTCGAGCCCAGGCTGTACATCATCTGAAACATAATAACCCCAGATTGTTATTGACCAGCAGGATTCAATTCCTGTAATAGATCCAACAACATAAGACACATCGGCACTAGTGCAAGAGGGAGCGAATACTGCTGACTCAGGTTATGTGGCTTCACAGTGGGAAAGGGGCGGGGTGGGGGGTGGGGGGGGGATAGAGACAGCAAGTTGGAAAAAGAGCAGAAAGATAGCAGTGCTGCAATAACAAAGTCAATGTAGTGGTGATAAAAGTAGGCAAACAGCACAGAGAGAGTCTGTAATGGAAACAGAATGACAGAAAAAACAGAAATATAGGGAAACTCTGCATATACACTGCATGAGAAATAACACCTTCAGCACCTTGAATACTTGACTGATTCTCGGCAGTTACCATCTGTTTTCAGAGCGAGAGTCACGTGTTCTTTAGTGACAGAAATCGTCCAAAAATGAACCTTAAATTCAAGGGAGCGGGGGAGGACAGTATCAGCGCAGGTGTGAGTGACTCTAATTAGAATGTGAAAGGAAGTAGCTCACTCTCCGAGAGAAACCACCAAGAAAAACCACTTGTGATTGGTTAGTAGATCTGTAATTAAACCACAGGCTTGGGTAACTATATCATTACATATCTCCAGAGAATAATTGTAGGCCAAGAGCAACGAACTGCAATCATCCTTCAACGTTCTGTCATGAAAGGGTTTGCCATGTAGAGCTGGGTGTTTTATCTGGTTTTTACAGGATTAAAACCACAAAAAACTATTATTACCATTTTTATAATCCCAGCTCAACTCTCCTGTGGAGCCTTTCTTTCTTTCTTTATGTAATATGTGTGATACATGTCAACAAACATTAGTATAACATATAAAATCAGCTTATTTTAAACTTGAGCAAAAATGCTACAGCAGGCTACTTGGTAGGTAAAGAAAACAGAAGCATTACAACATACACATGTGCAGCTGGCAATAAAGAAATACACATGTACAATATGCATACACAAGTTCAAAAGGGCATCATTAGGAAGTGATTACAAACTAGATATCTGATTATTTTTACTCTACATTAACTGCAAAACTACAGTTGAGAGTAGATCACGGTGTCCGTCTGTAGAGTGCTTAGACTACTAAAAGGATTGCTTTAAAACCTTTAAAAAAGGCTTCTTTTTTTTCAAAAATGGACGTTTACAATCTCTGTGTGAGTGCTTCTGTGCAACGGCAGGCATTTTCTGGCATCCCTTCTATTGCTAATGGTAAAGATCAATGGTAATCAGTGCTGACATAATGGGGGACTAGGCCCTCCATCATTATGACATTAGAGGAAAAAGCTGTCTTGGGACATTCAGTAGAATGTAAATAGCAGCAATGTCACAATGGGACAAAAGCAGCAGCAGCTCTTTTCTTATATTACAGATATTCTACACCTACCCTTCGGCTGAAAATCTCAATTTCAAATGATTTGCTATTATTATTAATGATATGTAAATGATGGAATAATGAGGGGAAAATTAAGACAATAATGATGCACTAATGGTTTCCTCATGTGTATTGATTAGTATATAGATATATTGTATAATTTACATATCTATGCATTTATGTATGTATGTAACATATTAATTGAGAAAGAAAACTTCATTTTATTGCTTGTTAATTGTTTTTACATGTTGTCAAAGATCAAAGAATAGCTTCAACATGTGCAAATAATCCTTTGCTTTAAAGAGTTCAGAGACTAGACACCACACATACAAACCACAGTTAAGACAGTCACTTGCAAAACACCAAAGCTATTGCTTTAAACAACATTTATGTTGCATCAGAGTGTTCGAGTGCGAGAGAGCTAAAATATCAGAAATATTACGAGCCCAGGACATGACAATCTTCTTGCGCAGTTTGTTGAGCAACTCGGGATAACAGGCTGTGTCTTCAGTGTCAGTCTGTTCTGATGAACCATCCAGCGTATCAGCTGTTTCTTCTCTTTACCTACTAGTCGCATTCAAACATTAACACGATTTGCAAGCTAGTTGAGACAAACTCAAGCTGCACTGTGTCTCACACACATTAACATACTTCACTTTCCTGTCAAATACCAGACGTGCTTTCCCAATATTGCCTGTTTAAGCTGTAAATTTCCCATCGCTCCCTCTGGCATGTCGGTGTTCCTGTCTGTACCTTTTAACCTCTCCACCAACACATCCTCCACCTTTTGGCTCCAGAGAGATGTTTACTTGTCATTTATTTCTATGTATAATCTATCAGGAGATGAGTTCAGAGCGTAACCTCGACGCAAAGTAAACTGCTTCTGCGTTAAATCAGCAATGGATCCAAAATATATTCTAAAAACTTAATTCGACCATGTTTAACCTGACGATAACATGAGGCCGTTATATTCTTGTTCCATCCATGAGCGGTGGTTTAGTAAACGTTGGAGTAATAGTTGTTGCTGACGAAACCTCTTTAGGGCAAGACTTCATTTATCTCCCGAATCAGTCAATGACTTTGTCGACCGGTATCTTTTTTGCATGGTTTCCTATCTTTACATAAAGAAAAAGTACTAAAAAAAACCCCCAAATGTGTTACTGTTGGAGTGAACTCTTAAAATGTTGTCATTATTCTGCTTAAAGGGGTAAACCTTGTTTGAACTACAGAATCAAAGACATCCTTTTGTCTCTATCCCCTTCCCTTTGCCTGTAAGGGTGGTGGGAGAGACTAGAGTGTTAACTTCAAGAGATCTCACATGAAGCTTTTGGTGTGTGTGAGTTCCTCTCCTTTACGGCCCACCTGTGTTGCTGACCATCAAAGGAGGGGCCATATACATGGGTGAGGGAGAGATAACCCTTTTGGTAACACCAGGAAGTCATCCACACGCACCCCCACACACACACGCGCACACAGACACACACACAGATGTGCTTGCATATGCAATCACCTACCTACACACACACACACACACACACAGTGTTTAAACCTTTTGTGACCATGTGTATAGGAGGTGTGTTTGTGAAACTGTGTGTCTCAATAAAGGCTGCAGGAGAAGGCGGGCTCTTGGGAGTTGGCTAAGAGCAGGCAAGGAGCTCTGGTTCCTGGACCCGGTTCTAGCTGCTTCCCCTTGCAAGTAAAAACTGATCATGCTGTTTGTCTTCTTCTGTTCATGGGTGAAAAATCTTTGTTACCAGCGAGGCCTGCGAGGAGCAGACCTAACATTTAATTGGTCAACTACGTGATTGGTTGTGGAAGCAGTAACAGTGAATAGAGGAAGAAGGTCCCTCTTGTTCTAGCCTAATGGACAACGGAGAAGTTACATTCATTTTACAGCTAGTTGCCAACCCATACGGACCGTTTATGTACTCTGCACAACCAATGATGCAAAAGCATGCCTGGCTACGGGAAGGTGTTTAGCTCTAGATTTGCTTTAGTTTCAGCATCCAACTGGTAGTTGGGTCGGATCACATTCACATCACAAACTAACCCTTCTGGAACTGGATCGAGACTACCCCTTGTAAAGGTTTTTTCGGTGTACTTCTTTTGGACAAGAGTTCGATTTATATTTATTGGCCTAAACACAGCGGGTGTGAAAACACCCTTAGAAACATATGGGTCAGAGGGCAAAAGGTGTTCTGCTGTACACTTTATTTCACGAGGACAAATACAGGTCTTTACAACACTAAAGGCTAGTATCCATCTATACACGTCTATCCTCACCCAAACCCGCAGACACTTTTTTCTTTTTTTTAGTGGGAGATATTACACTTTTTCATGCTAATTTTATGTTGCACTACACATCCTCCACACTTCTTCTCCTCTGACTCATTGCATCGCCATCCTTCCATCCCTCTTATTTGGATCCTTCAGTCTGTGCCCCAGAGGGCTGCAGGAGATGTTTTTGTCCTTCGTCTGACACATTGTACTCCAGTGATTTATATCTCTGCACCTCTGCCTCTTTCTTTCTCTCTGCTTCTCTGTGTCTTTCTGTCCCATTCACTTCTACCTCCTTGTAGCTCTTGCTCGTTGTCCATTTCTTTCTTGTGTACCTCTGCACACACAAACGCGCACACAGATACACACACAGATACACACACAGATACACACAAAGAAGTAGCTCCAAGCCTAGTCAAGCCAAGTGTAGAGGAGAGGTCTCTAATCCTGTCCCAATGAGAGTGGGCCTGCTGGGGGATTAGAGAAGGGATGTGGGTGGTGTACAAGATGGAGGTTATCGAAGGGGGCAGCTAGACAGAGGGTGTGAGAATGAGTAATAGCCCCTTTAAAAGACCATATTATTCATACTTAGAAGTTCATAACTTAAATTTGGTGATTTTCCTATATTTTTGATTATTTTTGCTGAAGAACCTTTTTTTATTATTTTCAGTCTAAAATATGTTGTTTTGGTTCCCCCACCTCTTGAAAGCTTGGTCATTTGTCAGCAGAGCCTGCGTGTTCAACCCAGAATCAGGCTGAAAAAAGGTTGTTTCTATGGTATTGTGTTATTACAGCATAAAGTACCATACAGTATAATGTTTTAAGGTGCTAGCATTACTATTTCTGAAGTCAGTTATCGTTGATTCTTCTCACCTGAGCTGCATGAAACAAAGAATTTCATGGAGTTCACAAGTATGACTCCCTCTGGCTAAGACTTTGTGCTTTGCATATTTGCAGATCTTTTATGTGCACAAAAAAGTTATGTAACTTACTTAATTGAAGGGGAAAACCTACAAAGGCATTATGTAGGCACTTTGACACGGATACAGTTTGAAACTTTAGGTAGTGGGCAGTTTGAAAGACTTTCTCAACCGTCATTTCTACCTGGGTAGAATGTGAGTCATGCACTGCTTGGCTTGGCTTTTGTTATGAAGGCCACCATGTAAGGAATGCAAATTTTTCTGCTGCTTAAATGTTTAATGTTGGAATTTATTGGCTTCCAAACTCACCTAAGAGAGACATCAGGAGTGAGGAAGAAAGTGAGTGCATTCGTTAACTTTAACAGAACTGTGCAAAAGTCTTGAGCCACCCCTAATTTCTTTACTTTTTACAAGCAAAATGGGAAATACTTGAAGCGATTCATTGAAATGTGCAAATATACTTGGAAATACACTATATAAGGACAATTCTGAATTCTAACAAGCTTGAGAGTCAATATTTGGTAATGACCTCCTTTACTATTTGAGACAGCCTGAACTCTCTGAGGCAATCTTTCTTTTAATTGTTTCAAGTAGTCTTCTATTAGAATAGTTCTCCGGGCTTCCAAAAGGACATTCAATGCTGTTAGTGAAGTTTTTTTTGTCAAGATGATACACACAGCTTCAACACTATTGAGATCTGGGCTCTGAAGAGGCCAATCCATGACTGATAGAGATTTAATGCGTGTTTTAATTTTATCTAAGTATGCTTTTTACTGCACTGGCAGTTTGTTTGGGATCATTTTTTTCATGCTGAAAAAGGTAGTTGCTGCCAATTAGGTATTTTCCAGATGGTTTTGTGTTTTATCAAAATCTGACTGCACTTTTCTGTACTCATAACTTCTTTCCTGACCTCCTCTGTACATATCAACAACAATTTCAAACAAAAATTTCAAACTTGGCTTCATCACTCCTTGAGACATGTTGCCACCGATTTTCACTCCAGTTCTTGTGTAAAATATATGACTTTCTCCCTGTTTCTCTTTCTAAAGAACGGCTCCTTGACAGCCAGCCTTCCACCGAGCCCATTTTTGATGAGGCTTCAGCCGTATGTATCTATCAGGCTCTGTCTCATGTCTGTACTGAATTTTCTTCCTGTTTCTTATGACATGACAGTCATCTCATATTAATAGTAAAAATGTGTAGATACATTTATTTAGACTAATCTCCTGCATTTATGCCCAATTATACTGTTAAACAAAAGGGGTTTTGCTAACATTTTAAGTGAAAACTATGGAAGCACCTGAATGTGGTTACCAGAGACAATTACACAAGACTGGACTAACCTTTCTTTAATCCACTGCTTTCTATTCCAATTTTCTCTTGCCCTGCCAGTTCTGAGGTACAGAATATCACCTGTGTATAATGGACACTTGTCCTCATTACCGAATGACTTTCAAACAGCACTTGGATGGAAACGTGTGTGTATGAGTGTGTTTGTCTACAAAAAAGTCGATCATGCAAGACTAATCCCACTTTTCCACACTGCTGCAGGTTCCCAGCACAGTAGAACAAGCCAGGTAGTTTTTGAAAGTCCCTCTGGCCTGTCACCTTGTGGAGATAGTGGTGCAACTAACATCAAAAGTATGAATTAACTGTCCATATTGCGAGTTTTCACATACAGTGCATACAAAGATTTATAACGTTTTGTTCCAATAATTAATCTATTTGTAATGCGTCCATAAAAATTAAACAAAGTGGTTCTTTTTTCAGCTTTTTCCTCTTTCGTCTGCCTCTTGGCATGTCCTGGTCGCCAGCACTGCTTTTTGACAGCAAACACCATGCGTGCCAGTCTTTCCTTTGATATGGAACATTAGGATTGGTTTCACCACATCGCCAAACACACAAATGTCTGAACAGCATTCAAAAGAAGGCCAATGTCAGATGCCTGCTGCTTTGCATACATGACTGTTTGCAGATACCATGTACGCAAACATATGTTCAGTGGCACAGACGTACACATCGGTCATGTGTTACTACAAAATAAAACTGAAAAACAGATGTGGGGACTTTTATGATGTCTGTCAGAATATCACATATATGCTGACATACGCTGCAACATGAGAATGAGAATGAATCCCCCAGAGCAGTTTCATGCGATTGAGATACCACACACAAATTTGCACTTGACATATGTCATACCCCCAATTATGGATCCCAGTGACAACAGTCAGCCTCATTTAAAAAAAAGGTTCTCATCCACAGATTTCATGCCGAGGGCAAAATCAGAGCCAAAGTGGCGGCTTATGAAAAATGTATAACAATGCTCAAAAATGATTCTCATGAGGCACAGAAATAGATAAACACCAGATACCCATTGCTCATGAAATCTTTAACAATATGTTTTTTCAAATGTTTTTCTCCTCTTCATTAGCAAGGTCATACACTGATATAAAAGGAGCAGTGTTGTAGATCCAATTGTTGTGTTCCTTTTCCATTTTGATAAAATAAGGATAATTGCTGAAATCGAAGCAAAAATCTAATTTAAATGAGCCTCATTTTTGAAAAATACTATTTTTTCCTCTTTTGCCATTCCCAAGAAACTAGACAATTAGACAGTTAAAAGTGTTTTTCTTGAAAATACAGTAGTGATTTGATCATTAAACTCTCTTTGCTTTGCTGTGATTGATGAATTATTGAAATATGCCCTGATTAAACTGCAATGACTAGAATGCAAGTTGTCTAACACAAGTTGCCTTTGAGTCTGTGTGTGTGTGTTTCGCTTTAGCCTGTTTTGTACCTTCAGCCACATTATAGACACACATTGAGCAGGATGATGCCACACCCATGATTAACCTTTTGACGCACCAGCACTTTATTTCTCAAATAAAAAAAATACAGAAAACAAAAACGAATGGTGACTTGTTAATAGTGATTTTAACAGCTTAGCCCTATGTATCCATTTTCATTTTAGGGCTACAAATGCTGTGTGGGGGAGGGGGATGACAGCTGGGTCTGCACACATGTGTGAGTGTGGGTATGTGTGCGAGTATGTCAAAGAGGACTTAAAACCAAGCTGCAGATGATGGACTTAATCCGGTCATTCAGTAGGTCATGCTGAGGAAAGCTAGTCTCCTACACTAGCTGCATCTATCCATCTATCCATCCATCCATCCATCCATCCATCTATCTATTTGAAGACAAAGACAGCAAAGTTGGGTAATGAAGAAAGATAGATAAACAGACAAAAAGGAGGTAAGAGCAGTAGCAGTGTGCTCCGTTTCTGACCCATGTTACATGAGCCTCCAGACAACACTAGAAATCTGTTAACAACAGGAGTCCATTTAGCTTGTAGTGACTACAGTAAAGGCTGTGAGCTGGACTCTGCACCACCCTGTCCATTAGTCACAAAGGGATGTTCACACAGAATGGAGAGGGGTGCACAAGTGCAGACATAGCCTATGCACACAAATACACAACTGCACACGCACACACATGTGCAGACAAATAAACAAACATGGCTTAGGCAAAATGCATTCACAGAAAAAAAAGGGGAACACAAGGAATACGCACTCTTTTCTTAGGGGTCACAAACGTTCACCCTTACATCCATTTAGCCTTCTTCTGCTGCCGAGCTCCAACTGCAAAGTTCACGAGGAGTGAGTGCAAAATGGAGAGACATGCAGAAGTGTCCCCCGAGGATATCAGCTGTAAGGCCAAGAAACAACACTGGAGAGGACACAAGAGCAAAATGAGGGCAGGAGACTCGATGGAGAGAGTAAGAGGTGAGGCGAGAAAAAAAATGAAAGTTTCAAAAAAAGAATGCAATCGAAGGAGAACTTTTGGATTTACTACATGCCAATTCAGAAATTTTCCTTTTGTGTACTTCCCCCACTTTTGATTTTGTTCTTCTATTTTAAGGTCAGAGCCGTACAAACTGTCATTACATCTTGCTAACCATCATTAAAATCATCATAATTATCACTTTTATAATAGTGAGACCTAATTACTACGATTTAATTTGCATTGATTGACCACAGTGATAATTTAAATCTCCAGCCTCGCACATATTGGACAGCCAACTGAACCATGGCCAACTGCTAAAAAGCATTTGTACAAAATTTGGCTTAATAACAAACCCTTTAGAAAACATTAACTCAATTCCCTTCACCTGACCCGCTGTAGTCCAGCATGAACTCAAACTTTTCTCATGGTCGGCCTCCACGAGCTCATTCTAGGGACCCTTTGTAGGGGAATTTCGCAAAACTACATATAGAAAGCAAAATGTTGCCATTATTGCTAATCTAGAAATATTAGTTATCGGATAAAATGTAATAAAATAAAATGCTTAAATATGCTATTGAGCTTTTTAGAGGCGTCATTGGCTTAATTCTGTTGAAGGTATGTACTCAAATGATGAATGAAATTGTTTCTCTTGACCAACCCTAGTGTGAAAGGTAGAGAAGGTCACTGATGAAATGATATTTTCTTCCAAGCTTACATGCAGGAATGCATACCACTCTGTAAAATTATGTGATTTAAATGTCACTAATTGGAATTTATACAAGGAAATTATAATAAGCTGCCAGGGGAGGGGGTGGGTGGGAGGAGTTGGTTGCACTTTGCGGTTCTTTTTCTTGGTTATTACATGGATGTCACTAGTTGCATCACACCGTCCTTATTGCTCTTTAGCAGAGGGCTAAAGAGCAACCAGAATAATGAAAAACGAGAACAAAAATGTCATTTTATTCTCAGTTACAGAGTTCTCCAAAAGAAGTGGAGTGACTAACAAGAAACGGCGTTGTTAATAACAGGGTGAGCATTCAGAGGAGACACAAACCACCAAGGCTTCTAGCAATAACTCTGCATTTGCTTTCAATTTGTCAGAAGCAAAAGAAAATAATTGCTCACACTCAGAGCCTATACACACATCTTACACACAGATATAAGAGGCTGCTTGGGTAGACAGTTGTGCTGATCGCTAAGAATGTGCTGATTGTGAAATTCAAGGTTGATACCACTGTTATATCTTCAGTACTACAACCTACAGTTTGCTAGCTCCCCATGCCTTTCTCCTGCAAATGCATCTCACCCGGATGCCATAATTTGCTGAGAGGCTTGGTCACCTCCTTTACAATAAGAGCCGGATTGATTTTGTGGAGAACCAAGTTAATGGAGAGCTGAGGATAACCACCATCCGCCTCTGTAGTGACCATTTTTGCACCATAAACTTAAAAAAAAAGCAACTTTTACTGAAGAGAGCTGGAATTCACAGATAATCTGCTGCTACTGGTGAAGAGTGCCGAGCCAACTATCTCCCTTCCCAGACGTCACCCACTTCATCCGCCAACATCTGCTGCACCACTGTGGGCACTGTGAGGCTATTAACTCAGAGCACACATTTACTTTCACTTTAGACAGACTTCAGTCTTTTGAGGTCTTCTGTATTCTGTTGTTGCACATATAGGTCAGGGTAAAACCGATGTGACGCCACAGATCCAGTAGATTACTGCCATAAATGTCATCTTATTTTCTGATAACATGATATCCATTTCCAGCTATGTATTAATTTGTGGCCAATAAATAGATTTAACATCTATTTGTGAATTTATATGAATATCTTCATGAGGAGTAAAAAATACACACAGAATTTGAAATGAGTGTTTTAAGAGATGGAGCAGATAAACACAGCAAAAAAGACCGGTAAAGGAAAAGCGGGAGACCAAATAAGAAAGTCAGTCAAGTAGAGAGGAAGATACAGAGGCTACAACTAAGTGATGAGACAGATGAGGCAGCCAATGAGTGACAGAATGCCAAAGAGAGCAAAGTAGACAGAGACAGAGAAAAGAAAGGTTTGCCTTAATGCTATTCCAAGCTTCAATCAACGTTCGCCCGGCTCTGCTCTCGCCCAATCATCTTAGCAACTCACTCACACACACCCACACAGACACACACGTACAAGTATCTTTCTGCCCATCAACCTTGGCCTGACAGTCTCAGTGCCATGGCAACGGTTCATACAGGATTAAACAGAGCACTCAGATGAAAAAAAGAACAAAGAATTTAGGAAAATTATTAATGCATTATTTTCTATATAGCCTATGATATGCATAAAAATGCAATTAAAAAATGGTTGGCAGTTGGGTAAAGTGGTCACTCACAAAGAGTGTGTGTTTACAAAGAGTGTGTTTAGATGTACAATGACCACTACTGAAGGAATAAGGGGAAGAGGAACAGACAGACATGAAGAGAAAGTGATAAAGCCGGGTTTTAGACAGCCCTTTATGCGTTCACAGACACAGACACCCTTTGAAGTCGTGAGGAGATTTTGGGCTTACATTCCTCACAACAGCGGCTGGAAAAAGAATGAAATGATTAAAGTCGATTAAAGTTATACACACAGACATCACGGGATACTGAAAATCAAGGAAACACGATAACATCAAAGATGGATTATGAGTGAAAAAAAAGAAGATGAAGAAATAAGATGGACTGCACACACATGTTCCAACAAAAGCTCGTCTTCCATCATATTTTAATAATGCATTTAGATCTTTTCAAAGTCATCAGAGAAAGCACTGGAGACTATAGCTTGACATCATTAATGATAGTTGTTTTTTATTATATTTGTTTACTTTTGCATTTTGAAGTGTGTTTAACTTTAATTGAAGCTGACTAAATTTTTACGTGCATTTAGCAGAAGCTGCCATCTCGATCCTCTCTGAGGTGTGGATCGTTCCCTCTGAAACCACAAAAGAGTTTGGAAACTATTTAGTAATCCTGCAAATTATACAGGTTCTAGTTGGTCCAGCTTGTTTAGCATCGGGAGTGGCTCTGGGACTGTGCAAAGTATAGTGATGAGCCAGCTGGAAGCATCGTGTGTTTCCACTGTCACTGCCAATCCATCCATTTAAACACTGCATTTCATTTTTTATCAGACAGCACAGACAAAAACAAAAAAGCTGTAGAATTAGTTCACCCAGGTGGAATTAAAACAAATAACCAGGGCCATCTCGCTACCACATCTAAAGGCTCTCTGTTTAGCCTGCAAAACTGTAATGACACCCACATTGAACTCCAATCACTCCGGTGGGTTCATAGTGTTTAAATCCAGCACTGATAAAACTGGTGGTCTGACTTACAAGTAAATTTCTTGCGCTGCTCTGTTGCACTTTTGTAGGCATGTCATGAAGCATTTGGTGTTCAGAAACTGAAAGACCAGCATACTTTATAAATTAACTTAAATGTAATTATGATGACAATAAAGTTGACTTGACAAAACAACAAGTAGCCAAGTTATAGACAGTACTGACACTACTTTTACTAGAAATTCTGTTTAAGGTCCAAATTCACAGGGAACCCCTCCAACCAGCGTTAATCACCATTACAAGTAATCACCAACAGAAAAATTCACACTGGTCATGTCACTCTGCTCTGTTAGCTAATTTAACAAATGTTAAATGTTTTTGTTATTCAAGATTCCCTCACCCACAGTTCAGGCTAGACTGTGTTTATACACCTCTCTACATTGAATTATTACTTATGATTCGTCTCTGGCTCTCTGCCAGAGCATATCTTTAACCGCAACTGGTCGTTGCAGATGGCGACCCCTCCATGAGGCTGGATCTACCAGAGGTTTCTTCCTGTTAAATGGGGGTTTTTCCTTCTCGCTGTCACTAAAGCGCTTGTTCATAGGAGGTCATGTGATTGTGGGGGTTCTCTCTGACCTTTCAATAAAAAGGACCTTGAGGCGACTGTTGTTGTGATTTGGTGCTTTGTAAATAAAACTGAATTGAATTGAACTGATCTGTTATTTAGCATTATACTTCATTGTTACTATCTGCTCCACTCATACCACTTGCAATGGGAATGAGTGAAGTCAGGTGGAGTCCCCTTTAAGGAAGAAGCGTCTCTCCTGCTGTCAGCTTCGTTGTCAACTTGATGCCTGGTGAAAAGTGGTACCTCTGCCTGTCTTGCATTGCTCATATCGAGTATTGGGGGGAAAGCGACTATTTGCTTTGAGCCATTACATTTGGTAATGGAAAGTAATTAAGTCATTTGGCAAACTAGCCAACAAACCATTAGATCTGGTGTGAATCCAGCTGTTATCTAAATAAAGCTGCCAAATACAGCACAGAAAGAGAGAAATCACACAAAACATTAGCAGTAGTCATATTCTGTTTGCAGAAATGAAGAGTAATTCCAAATCTAAGTGAAAGAAATATTTATTTGGGTTTTGCAATAACACAAACCTAGTCAGTTCTAGTTGTTTACATTATTATAATATAGATTTTTATATGAAAAAAAAAATACTTCAACTGTTGCTTCAGGAAATTCTGTACAACACAAGGCAAGCGCCCATTAAAATAAGCCTTACATATAGAAACAAATACACCAAAAAAGAAAAACAGAATAAAGAACAATGACTATGTGGAGCCCTGAGAAGATATCAGGGCAATCATGAGTGAACCAACATGGAACACCAAAACACCAAGCTGCCTTTTTTGTTTATTCTGTGTTTTTTAAAAAAAACTCTCACATTTTACTAATCAGCTGAGCTTTTGCCCATTACTATATTTATAGCGATCATAAAATGGCAAAGATGCTAATGACTAATGCTTATCCTCAGTAGCTAGGATCAGTAGCAAAGCAGCTTGAACTGACTGGCTCGCTACATGGTATGTCCACTTCATCCTTTGGCTCGTGGAAACTAAAGTCTTACGAGAGCCTCCAAAACACACAAATTCTCTCCCTTTTTGCTTCTGCTCTATGCTTCATTATTTCCAAGCCTTTCAGGCATGAACGCAGCTCACAGCAACCTCAGGCTTTATTTAAATATAATCGATCGACTCTTGATTACACCGCAGAAAATTTCTTCTAGCATGACAGCGTCACACCCTCAATTTATTCTAACAAGCAATACCATGTGAATACAACGCAAAACAACTTTGTTGGTTGCCTAAAAACAAATAAATCCCTAATTGCAAGATGCAAACCACACATGTGTACAAAGGATGAAAAGGGAAGTCATGCAAGTACAATAAGTGCTTAAAAGCACTGCAAAAACATACCCATGTGTTCCTTTACATTCTAGCATTTTTAACTGAAACACAAAAAAAAATGAATCTACTCAACTAAACATGTTGCTCTCTAGCCATGTAATTCAGTTTTAGGCGTGCAGCAGGACTTAACATGGAAATCATCAAACAAAGAAAGCTAACACAGTAACACATTCTCAGAACCAGATAACCACATTTGCCATTATCTAGTCTCCATGTTTTCTATTAGCCTCACTGTTTCAACAAGAATCTGTCCCTTCTTTATGCAATATTTCTTTTGTCACTTTCCCTTTTTCTTGCTCCCAATCTGTCTTCAACTCTTGCTCTTTTTCCACTTTAACCTATATTATTATCAGCTACTTCAGTTTCTATACAACACTGCATTTATTATAATACTGTCAAGTTTTTTTTTTATAAAAACACGAGGGCTCGAAAGTATAAAAATAAACTATTTAAAGTTGGTAGTAGGTACTGTCCTTCGCTTATGTGTGTGGCAAGCTAAAACTCATTTTCTAGTATGTGTCCAATCCAGATGAAGATTTTTTTTATTTTTTTTTATTTTCATGTCTGTTCGAGTCTGTCTGTGGGAGGGTGTTTTGTGGTGTGCGATTGCGAAAGATCACAAGTGACTGTTTTTTTAATCTTTTTTTTATTCTTGTGACACTGGCAGGTAAAAAAAGAGAATAGAATACAAAAAAGGGAAGGCTGAAAGAAGATGAATAGAGATGAGAAATCAAGGAGAAATTAGAGAAAAGAGAGATGCATGTGGTGAGAGAGGCTGCACTGAGCAGCAGTGAGTGGGCTGCCTCACAAAAGAAAAGTTTGAAGAGGGATTAAAGAAGAAAATGTCACAGAAAATCTGAGGAATGTGAAGATTTTCAACTAAGTAACAATGCCAGACGACAAAATAGTGGTTAAAGTAATGATGGCCGAGACAAAGATGCATTCAAAGTCCCCCCCCCCCATCCTGAACTGGAATGCTTTTGAGACTGTCATGGGACTTTATGGACAATGTTTATAAAGTATTATGAATCAATGACAAGAAAAGTGAGCAACAACACTCACCCTTCATGAAAAGGTTTTACCTGCAGCCATCTGCCTGGTGTTAATGGGCCTGGTTAACTTGTCTTTCAGATAGTTTTTAAACCACAAAACACAGCACATCCGCCGACAAACCTAAACACAATGCATTCTCCACGCAACAAAAAATGTTGCATAATGAGTGGGAAAGCTCTTGAGGACTTTTAAACCTTCATCATCCCTTCATGTTATCCCATTCCTTCAGCACAGCAGTTTGCAGCAGTTTTTTATTTTAATCTACCCTGTCCCATTCTCACGGCATCGATATTTGCAACCACATAAAATTTTGTTCACAGCTCTCACAGGTGTGGGGAGAAGGCTCTGGGCATACTTGGCTCTGAACAAAACATAATTTTGAACAGTAAAAAAAAGAAATTAGATGGTGTAGTTGTTATGACCCCACCTCTGGAACCATATCTACAAACTCTCCAAGGATTGATTCTCTGCCTGTGTGACTCCTTGACTCGTTAGCAGTATTTTCTCAATGAAGGAATGGTACCAAAGAGTGTGAACCACCCATACTGAGGAGAATCATGAGGGTGTGTTTTGTGAAAGATGTTTTTTTACTTACGTGACATAAAAACAAGAAGCAAAAACATTTCATTGTTGACTCTGTGGAGGTACTTGGATTTTAGTGGATTTGTCAGGCAGGCCATTCTTTCAGGGTTGTAAGAGGAGCGCTCTTTTGTTGAGAGGGAGACCTACTGCTGTTATGCTGCACTTGAAATGGTAGTTGTTTAAACAACTTGAATAAAAACAGTGTGTTTACGTGCGTGTTTGTGTGCAATGCATTTGGCATGAGTCACTGCTTTGATAGCGTTACTTTATTAATCATACTTCTGTGCAGGTTGTTTGGTAGCATCTTACATTTGAGATATTTGAATGCATACTATAATGACTGAGCTTTGGAAATTATAGTGATATGAATTATGCAACAATTAGATCAATAATATATAACATATTACATATATTACAGTTTGAAATGCTATTTAAAAAACTAAAAATATGGTAATTTTAAGTATTTTATGCTAAAGTAAAAGACAAAAGATTTGTACCCTGATGCAAAATGCTTTTTTAAAAATGTCAAGTCTTCTTAATCATGTAAAAATGACCAGAATTAAACAACCAACCATACTTGTTCAAAATCACACCCACAGTCAGTTTAGGATGTGAGAAACTGGTACACTTGGAAGAAATGTGGTAAATACTGTGAAAGAGTGTATTTTAACCCAAATCTCTTCCAAGTCTCCAAGTTGTAAGTCTTGTGTTTTGATCTGTGCCACCACTCACCCAGTTTTGATTCGCTCACACTTTGAAGTGATACCCTCGGGTTGCAGTTATTGTGAATTTAAACCCGTTAATGTTGTTTCTGAAAATGTTTATACTGTATGTATTGCTTTGGGAATCAGTAGAAATTGACCATTTTTGTCATTTGGGTATGAAGTTGTGGTTGTAAAAGAGTAAAAAGTGTGCTTTTATTTTCAAAAACCGAGTGCTTATAAAAAATATAACAATAAAGTCTTAATTTTTTAATGCATGTACGGTTTTTGTGATCAGTGTTAAGTGTACGTTAAATTACTGAAACAAGTGGTTTTGATAATACCATGTACAACTAGTTATATATAAAGCTCATTACCTACATTTTAGAAAGTTTAGTCCTTTCCAGTCAGGCCATGGATAACTAAACTATACGATCAGCATCTGTAATTCCCATCAAACCCAACTAAGATCATCGCAAGATTGATAAAATCATGACAGACAGGGTAAACACGTAAATACATGTCCGTAAAATTCTCCCTTTTTATTTTATTAAGGAAATAAATAAATACAAAAATAGCTTAAGATTGCATTTGTATTTGGAGAACATCCAATTATTTTACTGCACAGTGAAAAACACCAATGCAAGAGTAAATGTTAAATTCAACCTTTTCAATGTGTAATTAAATCTCATAATTACTTTCATAGTAATGTGATTTGTTACGCTGTCGAATGGCTGGACTATGCTTACTGTGACATTTCTAACAATTAGCAGTCGTGACAGACATTTCATGTGGTTCATGTTTCTTTGTGTGTTTTTGCACCAAAGGCCCTATTTGTACATTTATTCTTTAACAAAGGTCAGCACTGCATTGTAGCAAATGTTGCCACTGTGTTAAATAAGCAGTCCGGCTGAATGGCTGTGCAGATAACCATGTTCTGAAAACATAAGGTGTATTTTACTGGGTTATGAAGAGGCAAAATTTTGTGATTAGATGCAGGGGTGTCGAGTGTGCAGACCATTACAGATCATTTGGCAGCTGCTCAAGGTAGTTATTCTTGGTGCTCAAAAGCACAAAGCATATTGTTACTTGTTACCAGGGGTGAACTTCAAAGTATTTTTATGGCTACAGTATGTTTTTGTCTAATGTTATTATATCATGCTGAATAAAGACATATAAATAAATATGGCATATGTTAGATTATGCAATTGCACTGATAAGTTATTATGAAGAAAGGAAGAGTCCAAGTGTTAATTAATGATATTTTACACATTGAGAACATATTGATCCTAAAGGAGAAATGTTTATAGATAAGCGGATATCTATCTGTTATACTCTGTATAGTTTGCTTTATGAAAAAACCCCAAAATGAAATACTTAAAGAAGACAGGACAAGGACAAATGGATGAAAATTGGGAAAGTGCAGACTGCTAAAAATGCAAAGGAATTGCAAGTGATGCAGGCAGGTTTGTTTCCTTGTCGTTGTCTTCTTTTTGTAACTCGTGAGCTTTAATTAAGAGTACAATAAGTATCAACTATTCAGATTATAGTAAAACCAACAGTGAACCAGTTATGTAAAAATCTAAGTTACATTAGCAAGTGCCCTGCTGTTGATGTACTGTACATTAGTCAACTGTAGTTCACATTAGTCACTATCATTATCGGAGTTATGTACTTTTAAACTTGCTCAAAATAATATTTAGCAATAGTTTACTTATTTAGACCTGATTTATAGATAAAGTATGGATTACAAATAAAAGAAAGGATGAGTATGTCAGTGTAAATAGCTGGCAACGATATGTGCTGTGACCAAAGCGTTACTGTAATCTGATTACATTTTTCAAGTAACAAGTAAAGTAAGGGATTACTATTGCAAAAAAGTAATTTGATTACTGTTACTTTCCCGTAAGCACGCTGCCTTACTGCGTTACTAAACTGTGCTTTTTGTTTATGAGACTGTCTCATCACAATGACATCCGAGAGTGCAACATGTGTGGTAGAAACAGATGTGTGTAGATCAACAATGGATAATACGGAGTGCAGGAGAGAGTACGACCATGCAGAGTTTAAAGCTTGGATGTACAGAGATTACTTTGAGTTTGATTCCGTAAAAAGCGACAAAAACATTAGCGTTCACTGTTCACTCTGCGTGGGAAGAAAACTTCTTTCTACAGCAAAAAATGAAACTTCAAATCTGAGCAAGCAGCGAGCACGCTGCCACGGGAATGTGAAATTCACAGAGAAATCCCCGGATCCTCCCACTGACATGACGGCTGTGGCACCAGGTAAACCTCCGCCCGCATCACTCCTGATAAACAGGTGAAAAATAGATTTAAGAGTGACACGACTTAGTGCTGCCGAACCCTTGATTATATTTATTTTTTGCTGTGTTTTACCTGCATCTATTTGAAAGAGTGAGTTTAAACACTAAACATTATTTTATTTTATATGCTGGAATATGCAGAAAATAGGTTTAAATGATTAACCCCTTATTGTAAAGTCGTGTTGCGTACAATTTAATTTTTGCTTGATGAAATGTGCATAAAGTTAAATGATTAAAACTAATAAAATTCTTTTAAAAACAGATTTTTTCATTTGATTCAATTTTATATGATTTAATATGCAGAAAAAATAGAATTGGGCTGAAAGGTCTATTGCATTATTACGTATTAAGGTTGTGGATCATGTTTTTAAAAGTAACTAAGTAATAAAGCAACTGAATACTTTTAAAAGTAACTAGGTAATAAAGTAACTAATTACTTATTTGAAAATAAGTAATCAGTAAAATAACCGAATTTTTTTGGGGGGGAGAATTACTCAGTAATTAGTAACTAATTATTTTTTTAAAGTAACTTGACCAACACTGGCTATGACCCATACCTTTCTATCCTTTCTTGGAAGTTAAACGTTCCTGTTGCATTTCTAAAAATTCAACCTTGTCAGTAATTAATTGTGTCTTTCTCTCTAACTGTACCAAGTTTGATGCAGACCTGGCAAAAAAGCAGGCTTTTTGCTAGTTATAAAAATGAATAAATGTGCAAATGTACGGTTGAATATGAATCAGAGCTTGTGGTGAATAATAATTAGCGGTTCAAATTCCACATTGTATTGCTCTGAAACAACTTTGCCAATCACAATGATGCTGATTGTTGTCAGATTTTTGCAGAGTGTCACAAAATGAATGCCATGGACATCAAATCTGCAGCCAGAGGCAGATGGTGTATTTTTATACAACTGATTTCACTTGTGTGTAGGTATGTGTGTGTGTGTGTGTGTGTGTTTATTTAAATATCAAACACAGTTTTGCCTTTTCCTTTCTTATTTTGAGATTTCTGGTTTTAGCACCTCACTCCTTATTGGATATAAGGAGATATAGAAGATTTCGAGCTCATCTTTACATATACTTCCACATTTCCCACAATACTTTATATACTACTTTATATAACATCAGCTAGTAACACCAGAAAACCTAAAAAGAAAGAATACAGTACTAAATTAATGCTTACATTGAGAATTATTCTCTAAAATTCAAATCATCCTCCATAACTGCTACAACTGCATTGTCCCTTTTAGCTTAAAAATCCACTGACAGTCTATTCAGTAATTCAGTCTGCACTCACCTGTCTTTCTGGCGGAGTAAAGGGATTAACGCTCTAAACCTCACATGCCTCACAAATAACCCCAGATACACAACAACTATGCAACTATGTGAACAACATTCCTTACACATGCACACATGCATTAGGATATTTTCACAGTATCACCCATTACCACCTTTTGAAGTGTGCAAGTTGCTAATGGTTTCCCTGTTTAGGGAGAGTCTGTGGTCTGTCTGTCCATTAGCTGACTGACACACTCTGCTGAGTAAACACAACACTTCCAGTGCTCTTGTCCTCTATTCCTCTCTCCCACACCCACCTTCATTCGTCAGATGAAAGCAGTATGTTCAGTTTGATATATATTTCAGTGCATTTCTGTGTGTATGCAGACATGCAGTACCACATATGTGTGATTATTTGACCTTGCTGAATAAAGCAGAGGACTGAAAGAGATTACATGATAGGACAATTAATTAATTGTGAGTCTCAAAAAAATCAGAATAGAATTAAAATGGAAATATGTCAAGTCTTTTTTTATTTTGATGATTATTATTTATAACTCTTGAAAACCATAAATCCAGTATCTCAGATTTTTTTGAGTATTTTTAAGGTCAATTAAAAAGTGATGTACATCACAGCAATGTACACCTCCTGAAAATATGTTTTTATATACTCAGTAAATGTTTGGGGCCCCTTTACTATGAATTTATGTCCTCTATCAGTGTGTGGCACTGCTGATGAGTCACTGAAGCTCAGGTTGCTTTGATACCAGCCTTAAGCTCGTCTGTATTTTTGGGTCAAGTGTTTCTCATCTTCCTCTTGACAATGCAGTTGGCTGGCCAATCAAGCACAGTAATAACATGGTCAGCAAACCATTTTGTAGTACTGTTGGCACTGTGAGCAGCTAAGTCCTGCTGGAAAATAAAATCAGCATTTCCAAAAGCAATCACTGAGTGTTTTTTCCTCCAGAAAGACTAATCTTTTCAAGCTGTTGCATCTCACTCTTTATAATCTGAGCTCCCGTACTGATATAATATTGGATATTAATACCAATATATCCCATATCAATAAATTAACTTTTCTATACAATAAACTGAAGGCTGCTGTTATCTCTGCGGCCTTTTTTTTCCTACCACATTTTGAGTCAGTTTTACAATACAATACAATACAAACTTTATTTATAGAGCACATTTAAAAACCAGCAGTATACCAAAGTGCTTTACATAAAAGACAGAAAAGTAACATAAGTATTATAAGGCCTCAGCAAAGTATCAAATATACTTACAGGTCATTGCCACTAATACACAGGGGTAGTATAAAATGCATATCAAGTAAAAACATAGTAAAAGCACAAGCCATAAAAAATATGTATAAAGAAAAATAGCGTAAGTCTAAGAGTCATGTACGAGCATTAACAAGCAGGAAAAGCGAGATTAAACAAATAGGTTTTTAACCGTGATTTAAAAGATTGGATAGAATCAGACGCCCGGATCGCAATCGGAAGGTTATTCCACAACTCTGGTGCAGCCAGGGCAAACGCCCGGTCACCTCTACACTTCAGCCGAGATCTAGGCTGCACCAAGAGTAACTGAGTAGATGATCTTAATGCTCTGGCAGGAACATACGATTTAAGGAGTTC
>VUQR01031980.1:0-18730 GCA_015108515.1 Hemichromis elongatus
AAGGTCTTGGGGGGGGGGGGGGGGGGGGGGGGGGGGGGGGGGGGTCTACAGGGCTACTAGACTGAGGTCTTAATTAAACTAAAAGGGCAAAATAATGCAAGACTTTGATGTTCTGAGATGTTTACTCATGGCTGCGTAAAGTAACGTAACTATTTACTCACCCTTAACTATACTTTTGTTGTACTCAATATCTGTGCCATACATTCCCAGCAGGCCTGAATGCACTGAAACGGCTAGCACCGCTTTCAGCCGTAAAGTGGTGAACTCGACCACGTCAAAGAGAGAGACAACAAACCTCGACTGTAGCCTGCAGACAGCTTCCTGCTCCGACCTGTAAAAATACTGTGAACATATACAATATGTACTCCAGTTGCACTCAAATATCTAATTACTCTTGTTAGAGAAGAGATTTTATAGGGAAAGCTAATAAGAGAGCCTTCCTGAGTTTGACATGCATGTTGTTTCTTGTCCTGTCACAGCTCACTTGAATATACAATTTGGGACTGGAATAGGAGATCAAGGTTGTACACTACAACTACTGCATTATTTTCATTTTTTAAACCCTGCTCATTCAGCTTCTGTGAATTACCAGTACAGTTACAGTTCAGGGATTGGAACATTACCAGTTTTTCCTCCCTTTTACAGAATAACAAAGTAAAAGAAAACAAAAGAAAACAACCTTTTCTTCCTGCTACTGAAAGCTGAGATTAACTCATAACCTTTGGTAAAGTGTCGCTGTACAAAAACTCCAAATCAAACAAAGCAAACAAAATGAAAATGACCAAACCCTAAACCAATCAATCAAAAGGTGGGAAAAAGTTTTCTATCCCATACGAAAAGAGTGACTATAACAAGATGAACTTTGCGTCCAGTTGACAACAGCAAAAGGCAGGGTGTTTATTCTGGCCTGAGATCCTGTTCCTCTGTCCTCTCAGAGCGATATGAAGGTTCTTTGATAGGTCACGTGAGTGTGACGGCGTGTGAGAGACGGGGCTTCTGCTGCTCCCACTCTGCCATTAGTGATCCCACAAACCCCGGCGGTCGCCAAACATCCCCTTTCCCATCCCTCTGAGGTAAGACGCACAGCTGCACTCTCGCTGCTAAATATACAGCAAAGCGCTGCACACATGCAAAGTGACAGAACAAATAAAACCCTCACGCCGCTCAAATTCAATTTGCCACCGAGGTTGACGTGCTCGTTGCGAGGCTATTCCACAGTGAAATAAACACAGATGGGAGCGTTATGATCTACTTGGAAATAAATGACTTTTCTATCGCAGCAAATTAAATTCCAAATACAGCGCGTTTCATGTACCGTGCCACTGAGATGCAAATTCAGATAAGTTATAAGATCTCCAAGGCCCCTCAGGTAATGAGCCTTTGAAATGCGTCTGTGTGACGAATAAAAGGAAAAGAAAATATCTGCGATCCAACGTTTTACCTCTCCAAAGAGAAATTATCAAAACAGTCTTGACACTGTACACAGCGGAATCTCTGATGACTTGGACTGTGTGCATGCGTGTGTGCATGCGTGTGCGCACACAGCAGCAAAAGGCCCGGAGATGGGAGGGCCGTACGGAGACAGGAAAAGCACTGATGCACAAAACAAACAAACAAAGCCCAAGCAGCAGTAATTAAGAGCTCATTAGTCCTCGTTACGCGCAGGAATGCAGCAGAGCGGCAAAAATCGCTGTCATTTCTGACCGGCCGCGGCCAAAGTCCCGAAGCTCGTACGGGACCTCTGCTCCGTGCAGCTGAGGGCATTTACCCAGCAGTGCTAAGTGTTTCTGCCTCATCAAGCACGTACAGGGTTTTGGATCAATTCTGCAGAGCGGGGAGCTGAAGAGAAGGGCCGGTATAAGAAAGTTTGGCTCTAGTGTGGGCGGCAAAATATCAAAGAGCAGCGTGAGATGTGTGGCATGTGCTTCGGTGAAGTTTCAGGGAACCAGGACAGGTGGTTTGTCCAGAGAGAGAGAGAAGAAAAAAAAGCTGGATTTAGTTTAAAAGAGAGAAACCGGGAGCGAAAGAGAGAGCAGATCAAAAGAGAGTAAATAACTGAGTAGAGCACTAGATGGAGAAAATATGGACCATGCGGATACCAAATAAAAGAGATAATGAGAGGTGTAAAGCAACTGAAGAGTCAAAACAGGTGAAGGAACAAGGGCTGCATTTAACTTCTTTTACTACCCACTCCCCTGGGGGCACTGAGTGTCATTTACAGGCTCTGGAGCTGTATACACCTGACCCAGCATATCAGCCTAACATCCACTGGGCAAGCTGCGAGAATGCACATGTTTTGCACACACGCCCTAAAGGTCATTCCTGGTCTTCCAACACCCCTCTGCAAACACTCCATTCTTAGCCTGACTTGAAATTGGGGGGAAAATGAAGGAAATTTTTAAGCGGAACCCAAAATAACAACAGAAACTCTACTCATGCTCATTCATATGCCGCGTAGGTGAGAGAAACTCGAGCACATGCAATTTGACGGCGCATCGAAAGCCAGCAGCACTGTCCACTCTCATTATCTCCAAAGCAACAGGTCACTCCCTTCTAGCACATACATACTAAACGATCTTGGCACCAGCTGCCTTTGAACAACAGAGCCTCAGTACCTGGGAAACCAGATAACAACAGCGGTTAAAAGCTCTCCGAGGCTCTGGCTGTGTCAACAGTGCCCCCAACCCCCCTTTTCACTACCTGGGCACAAACTAGTACGCACATGCTCACGCACACGTGAAAAACCACGCACGAAGACTCCCACAGCCACACAGCAATCAATCAACAACAAAATCGTATTTTGTTTTTTGGTTCAACAATGTAGGCGATGGTCTCACTTTTACCTGCCATGTAAGGAAAATGATTTCAGCTCTTTTAATGTTTCTTGATAAGGACACCATTAGTCATAGTTTCCACTAGAAACCATCTCCTGAAATTACAGAAAGTGGAGAACATTTTTCCCCCCTGCCCAAGTACAGGGTTTTACCCTCGCAGGTGTGATGTGGCAGTAAAAGTGGGAAATCTATCCACAAAAAAAAACAGCTGTCTCTCTGAATTATGACTGTGGGGTGTAAACAGATCCACTTAAAGTCACAGTCTGAGCCCTCCTCTATTATCCTGTGCAGCTCCGTTCCCAGACACACCCTTCTCCTAACAAACAGGACTCAAGGACCTCAACTCATAAACAATCTGGTTATATTTTGCATTGTTTTTTTGCTCATACTTATTTTAACAGTGCACATGTGTTTGTATAAGAGCATGCTCGGCAAGTTTTGGAGAGCTGAAAATGAAAATGTCACAAATCACTTGAGACCCGTCACGTGTCAGTGCCAACAAGGCACACATGGCCAGTGCGCACACAATCAAACACACCCAACACTGCAGTCAAATGTAAATGCAAATAAAGCCAACACACACACACACACACGTTCACTCATCTACCTTAAAGCAGTAGTGCAACCAGTGAACACAGTTTTAAACAGCTTGAAAGGTTATAGGAGTTACACTGAAGATGTCCGCATTTTCCCTCTCTTTTCCTTCTAGGAGCAGGTCTCACCACTTTGCATCTGCCACATCTTGAAATGCATCCAGGCAGTTGTTTGGGCAGTTATTTTGCAATATTACTAGGTCATAAAAATGGCATCTGCCAAATCTGATAAACAGTGCTTAGAAATCTGCCGACTTTACACCAAAATAAGGTTATAAAAAGTTTTGGGTTTTTTTGTTCTCCTTACTTTTTCCTTCCAAAACCATCTTTGTTGTTTCTGAATTCATGAGGCTCTTGGTGCCACGTCTCTCTGTCTGATTATTTCTCTGTTTGTAACGCCACATTTTTGGCCTGCTTCAGATACGGCGTTTCAAACCCAGGTGAAGGGACCGTGCTGACGTCACTATAGCGCCACCGGGGTTACATTTTCACAGTGTGCAGCATTCCCGCTCAAGCAACTACATTAATTCTCTGGCTGCTTTTACAGACTTGGACTGAAGTTTGTGAATAAAACGAGCTTCATATAAAAACTCGGCGGACTGCGCCTTTAAAATTAGCACAAAGGGACCGTTTATTCTGTCTGGAATGCTGTCTGCGCGTCTCGCACACAACGGCTGTTAGTGTTTCTTTCTCCTTCCCTCACCTGGAAGATGAGCACTTTGAAGTGGTTCCTCTTCAGCAGGTGGCTGTGGTTGTTCTCCAGCTTCTTCACCTGCACCGCCTGCTTGTCCAGGCGCTCCCTCACTTCCTTCAGGTGCCCGCTGGTTTTGCGCGAGCGCTCTAGCAGCTTGGCGACGCTCGCGGCGGTGCTGAGGTGGTTCTTCATCAGGCGGGTCACGTCGCCCTGCACGTTCTGCACCGAGGTCTCCAGGTCGGCCTGTCGCAGCTCCATCCGTTGCTGGTTGTCCTGCACCGCCTCCATCATGTTCACCAGCTTGTCCAGCAGCGCCACCACCGTTATGGCGCTCACCTGTCCGCGGTCCACCGGGCTCCCCGGAGCGACCGGGCCCGGGCTGGTTGGCACTTTAAAGCCCAGCCTTGAGAGAGTACCGGTCGGGGTCGGGGTCGGGGAGGACTGGGCGGGCGGGGAGGACGCCGGGTGGAAGCTCGGGATGAGGAGCTCCGGGGTCTCGGGCTGTGGGCTGCTCTCGGGCTGTGGGCTGCTCTCGGGCTGCGGGATGGTGTGGGTGCTTCCAGATGCGCTGCTGCTGGGCTCGGCGTGGGGCGCTTCTTCTTCCATGGCTCACGGGTGGTCGTGGGTCCCGCAGTGACTGCGTGTCTGAGAGGCACACGGGAAAGTTAAGCAGGTCTGCAGACTCGGATGCTGCTGCCACTTGTTGCAGCTGGGAACTGGAGAGAGGCGTAAACTAATTCCTGCACTTCTCTCGGCCTCCACACCCCTTTGCCTCTTTCTCTGCAGCCCTACACACGTACAAACACGCCGTGAACTCACAAAACACCTCCCCTGCAGGGAGGGAGGGGCCAGGCTGCTATGGTAACCATGAGGGCCTGGCCCAGTTGACAATATAGAGGTAGAGTTGCAGTGTGTGTGTGTGTGTGTGTGTGTGTGTGGTGTTTTCGTGTGACTGCCACCCATTCCACATTGAACAAGGCTGGCTGCATTTGCAAAATATCTGTGAAGGCTACTATTGTTTACTACACTCAGGTAGTGTGTGTGTCTGTCTCTGTGTGTGTTTACACTGTGCAAAACTGTACTCACTGCATTTTCATGGAGTGTGCAAACAACACATTAAACTAAGATCCAGACCGGCCTGCGTTTCCGTGTGTGTGTGTGTTTGGGTGTGTGATAAATCACATACATTGTTTTCTCTAAGCCTGGCGTGTGTCTCTATCCCCACATGTTGGTGTATGACTGGGTGTGTGAGTGCCCCCGTGTGCCCCCCTGCTCTTGTTTTTGACTTTGGCCAAACTGACATGGAAATGTGGAAATCCCTGTTTCAACATTGGGCTCATCTGTGCGCTGGCATGCTGCCCTGGCCTTTATGTCAATCAGCCTCTTTGTCACTGTGACTGTAAATCTTACTTTAACAGTAACACAATTGCCTAATCAGCCCTAACATGTTGTATCAAGTAAATATGCCTTGTTTATTAAGAACGTGCCACAAAAATAGAGACAGAAATTTGAATAAGAGCAGAGAAGCAAGTGTGTTCAGCCAAGTCACCCCCCCACCCTAACAAAAAACCTGCTGTATAACAATGATAAGGTATTTCTAAATCAATGCTAACAAAGCAAAGTAGTCAAGCTCCCGCCTGAGTTTTATTGGATTCTTTCTGATAGAGTAAAGGCTTGGCTGGCTTGATTTTCAACTGTCTCATCTAAGATCAATATTGTCCCACCCCTAAGCTCAGATTAGGTTTTCCACAACTACTGTAGCTCATGCAAAAAAACCACACCTTCAAAGAAGCTTAAAAAAGAAAGCTGGCAGAGGCCACATCCAAATTGCATTAATAAAAACAGACAACTCTCCGTTTGTGATAACAATTCCTACATCTCTGTTACATAAATATGCTTATTTGCAAAGATAGAGTTGTAAAATGCATGTCCGGTGTTTGCAAAATATACCAATCAGCACATTATTCATTCATCATCCATTAGCACATCATTTGTTTGCTCATTTAAAACCAAAGAGTACAGAATGACATCATGGGTTTTTATGAGGGAGGGTGGAGCATGGCCTATATTTTGACCAGGTGCAGTGACCTGGCCATAAAGGAGGTATGCTAATTAGTGAGCTTTAGAGTCGCTTTGTTTGCTTCAGCCAACTCTGTGACCACAAATAAAAAGCAAAGGGAACATGGGTATCTGTCTTCTCATTCATTGCCAGCATTAACGTGTATTGTGGGTGATCCACTCACAAGAGAACAGTACCTCTTCACATCCATCTTGTGTTACCACGTATGTTCTATCCCCACTATATGCAAATAAACTGTTTTAACATATCAGTTTAAATGACTGAGTCAGTCTGTAGATTCTATCTTCTGTTCCACCAACAGCACTATAGCTCAGAAGCTGCCAAAGCTAAAAAATTTTATCTGCGATCAGGCTGCAGAGCCACTCATGCACTGCCCTGCTTTTACTTCTGTAACTGATCAGCTTATGTTTGGCGTTATGCAAAACAATTGCTAATAATTTTCACCAGCAGGAAAAGCATTTATTGAACAGCTGAGCATTCAATGCCTCTCGTCCCATTACTGCAAATCCTCTTCAGCTCTTATCTTAGCCAAAACCCCCACACAGCTACCAGTCCCTGAAGCTGGTTCTGTTGGAGGTTTCTTTCTGCTAAATGGGTGTTCTTCCTTTCCACTCTTGCCAATCGCTTGCTCAAAGGGAATTGTTTGAGTACTGGAGTTCTCTTCCTAATATTCTAGGTTCAAAGCACCTTGAATATTGTTCTGAATTGATTTTACACAAATACAAATTAGACTTAATCATTGCGATCGTGGAGGAAGAGGCACATCTTATAAAGCATCCAGATGTAGTTTGATTTGATCTTGGTCCATCTCCTCAATGCATCTTTCATACTTCTCCTCTTTCAAAAAAAGACTGCTTACTTTATTTACAAGACAACAATAGTTTTCCTGTTACAGCTCCCTGTTTTTCCCATCAGTACATTCAGAAGTGACAGATTTCCATGCCAACATCCAAGAACAGCACCTCTTCTCGAGGTGACTTGCCCAATAAGCTTAAGAGCTGTCAGAGCGGTGTGGAAGTTCTAGACACAACTCGCCCAAACAAATTTCCTTCCTCATCTAACTCAGGACTCCAGTTTTTGTCTACCTCCTTTCTCTGTCACCTCTTCCCCTTGGAGTCGCACACTTTAGTCAACATAAAAGCATGACCTCTTGTTCCCAGCTTTTGAACTCTGACTTTTTCCAACTTTCACCCAGGGGACAGAGCGAAGGGAATGGTGATCCCATCCTGTCATTTTTCCAGCTGGCCCCTTCCTTTCCTGTGCTGTCCTTTCCTCTGTTCCCACTTTTCCTCCTTTCCTCTTTTCTCTGATCTCTGTAACACGTATGCTTTTCCTGAGACCCTCAGTGTTCTTCATGGTCAAATATACATTTCACACTTTTCCTCTGTTATGTCAAGGAATTTTGTGTTGCCAATTTGATGCCTTTAGCTTTCCTACAGACAATTTGAAACCAACAAGGAGGGGTTTTTTTGGAGCTGGTAGAAGGATATTCTTACAACTTGATGTATTTGCCTCCTGAAGGTTGAGAGCTGCAAGTGCATAACCTATTTCTGCGTGAAGGTTTTTTCTACATTACAACTTGGCATTTCTTATTGAATTGAAAGGTACAGCTTCTGTTAGTATTTTTCTTTCCTTTCCTTTTCATGAAAAAAATTCCTATAATCAAACTTTTAACTGCAGAAACAAGCAACAGTTGAACTTACTGCAGAAGGGAATCATAGTCCCAATATCCAATCCTTTGAGCAAACAAGCCACTGCAAGTTATATTGATTAAACATGCTTTGTATCTTTTGTATCCTGGGAAACATACCTGGAGTTGCTTGAAAACCAGCAGCAGGGGGTGTGGCTGTAACCGTTGGCTGCTGGCAAAGTATCTGGGTGGATGACTAATCTTTCAAGAATAGTTGATGAACTAGTTTCATTGAATCTGACATGCAGTCTCATGCATTGGAGGATCATTTAGAATCCTTTTACAAAAAAGTAAGCAGCTTGGTTCACTTTTGTCTTTTTCTAAAGGCAATTTAACCAGTTTGATTAGCATTAATTGAAATGCATCTTTTTGTTTGCAATGGTGATAGACAGGTTTGCAGACGACACTGTAATCTATAGTGAAAGTGGAGACGGGAGGGTCTAGAGAGGAGGAAGTATGCTCTGGGGGAGAAGGGGAATGAAAGTCAGTAGAAGCAAGACCGAATACATGAATGCAGAAAAGAGGTGAAGAGTGAAGAGAGTGCAGGCATGGTGGGGCAGGTGGAGATGAGTAAAAAGGAAAGTTTACAAGATAGTGATAGTGAAACCTGCCATGATGGATGGGTTGGATATAACTGCACTGATACAAAGACATGAGGCTAAGCTGAAAATTTTCATTTGGATGTACAGAGTTAGAAATGACATCTGAGGGACAGCTCAGATTAAATGGTTTGGAGAAAAAATTAGAAAGACAAGAATGAGATCATTTGAACATGTAAAGAGGAGGTGTAATGGATATACTGGATAAAGGATGTTGACTGTGGAGCTGTTAGTTATGTTTAGTTCTTGTTGTTGCTATTATTACTTGTGCTATTATCATACTTCAGTCTTGGTCAGGTCGTACCGTCATTGCGGGGCGCGCCGGTGTGTTTGAGGAACGGACCCGAATGCAGACACGGATGCAGACAGAACTGGGTCTCCAACAAAAAGCGCATTGTTTATTCAGGCTGATTGACATGAATCTCAAAAATAAAGCACAAGGCAACCGTGGCAAAACTCAACTAGAACCTAAACTGGGGAATCTAAACTGTGGTTACTATGATTAACAATGATAACTATAAACCAGACACGACCATGATTCAGACCAGGAACAAGCAAGGAACTATTCATGGAACCTGACAGAGGAAACACAGACGACCTGACAAAACCTGAATGAAACACAGAGATTAAGTACACACAGGGATGATCAGGGTAAGTGGAAACACACGAGGAAACAGTTAATACAATAAATCCTAATGATACCACAGGGGAAGCGTAAACTAAGCACATAGAACATGAAAACGAGACTTTCAAATTAAACAGGAACCATGACGGGACGCACACATTACATGAATTGACCGCAAGAAACACACGACATGAAACATGACATGTAAACTTCACGAACCAACAAAGGAGACTAAATCACACAAAGGGATCTAATAAACAGAGAACTAGAGACTGAGCAACTTAAGAGTTTAAGATAACTAGAAGAACTTAACATAAATACAAGGAACAACAAGAACTAAACATATTTTCAATAATAATATAAGAAGTCAACAATACAAAATGAACACAAAATGCTGGGTCAGAGATCCAGCCTGTGACGGCACCTTTCTTCCTGCTCTTGTGCCTATTTTTTTGTACCATGTTTCCTTGTCATTGTTAACTGTATCAGTTTGTCAGCTTTGAAAAATGGCGCCCATCCTTTGCATTTTGTTTCAGGACATGTTTGTGGATGCAAGAATGCAGCTGAAAGACCCCGAGGCAGAATCTGTACCAGATTTAATGACAGACTCCTGAATACTCTGAGATATTATGCTCTGAAATGTCAAGTGTTCAGCTCTCATGTCAAGCTTTTCTGACAGATGGTTCAGTGAATCTTTTGCTTTTATCTAACTGCTGCATGTGCATTATGGATGCTGAATTCACAGTCAAGTTTAAGTCTAGGACTTTTGTCAGTGGATTAAACAAAAACATTAACCATTATCTTAAATACTAAATTAAAAGTCAGTCCAAACCTGCTCTAGCATTAGCAAAGTCCAATACCACTACTCTATTAGCTCAGTTTTTTGTCTTTATCCTGATCGATGCGTTCTAAATCCATCTCATCATTTTGGTGATAATTTCTTTGTTAACCAACGCAAGGTGTTGCTGTCCCACTGAGAGTGGATTTTGCAGGTCCTAAATTCAAAACAACATAGAAAAAGAGTCTAAAAAAGTTGGGTAGAGATAACAGTTGGGTGGTCTTATTTTTCTTACCAGCAAGTTAGATTTTTAGAGCAACATCTGCATGAGACAGTGTTAAATTATTAGATAGCAAGACTTTGCAGGTTTATCACCAGGCTAGATATCGTCTAACTGGTAATAAATATAGTGAATTTTATTTCTTTTTCATATTATATCTATAACTGCATCTAAATTGCTCCCAAGGGTGCCAAAGGAGTTGAGTGCTGGTGACCAGGGAGTCCAATTAGTAGAGCAAATTCCACCTACAGCCAAACCAAAACCTACCGTCCAAACAAGTTACTCATGAAGACAAACTTTAAACTTTTAACAAAAGTCGATACCAAAGCTTAACAGCAAGGAGAAAGACTCAAATTCCTACCAAAGTAGGAATCTATAGCGTCATTCTTTAGGAGCTTGCTTGGTCTCCATAATTTAACATCAACACAGATTATTGCAACTTTGAGACATTTGGATACAAAAACCAGAAATGATACATTTCCACTACATTGTCCATGTGTTGGAAACAAACTCAAACATAAGGCCAGGACACAATAAGACACAATAGATTTATGCCTTTGAACTAACACATATGTTGGACATAACTGGACATTTTGGGGCCTTTAAAGCTCCCAAAATATAACTTTGGATGGATGAACAGATTTAGATTTTTTTGGAAACCACAGAATTGATTTACACAAAAATCTGCCTACTCAAACTTCAAAGTTAGTTTTCTCTGGTTATGGGATATTTGAAAGAACCACAATAAAAGTCCCTGATCAGTGTTTAAATGGGAACCCTATTGTTTGTGATTACCAGCAACAATCCCTCACAGGTGGGCATACCTGTGATGATGCGATGAATGCCTGGCAGTGTTTGATTTGTATAACCGGCTATGACTGGATGTCTGGTCACACAGTGGGAAGGAAGGAAGCAATGTTACCCTTTTGTCGTTAAATCAAAGGCCCCCACAGAGGAGAAAATGGCATGCTGGGACCATAACAGATGGCGATGGATCTTTAAATGACCCTTTTTCACAGACCAGCGTGTGTTAGACACACGCTCACTTAAAGGTGGCCTTGTACGTTGCTGGAGTGTGTGCGTGTGTTTTCCGTGGTGTGTGATTTCTGCGATGCTATCAATTCTGGAGCTAATGGACAAATTTCCAAGGTGGTGAGCTTTACACACATGCCCTCAGAATGTGAGGGAATGCCTGGCATTTGTGTACTTCTTCGTTGGTCAAGTGTGTATGTTTTCATGTGTACAAGACCATCAATTTTCAAACCAATGAGCCAATTCTTCCTTGCGAAAAGTGGTTGAAATGCTGTTTGTTGATTGTAAAATCAATGTGAGGGCTCTCTTGCCCAGTCATTCAGCTTGGTGCTTCCCCCGAGTGAGGGTTCCTGAAACACAGCCACGTGCCTCCCAGCAAAATGGTTTGATTTCACTGTTTTCTTTTTAATTCATCACAGGTAATTCTCTCAGCACCGCCTGTAATTTCCCAAAGGGTGATCTTCAAGTAAAGGATATGTTATTATTATTATTATTATTTTTTTGGTATGTAGATCATTCGCGTTTCATTACCCTGGAAAGCAAGACTGCATGTTTGAACATGCTGTTTAAAAAAGGAGCAAGATGAGGAGTCACGCATTTCTAAGAAAGGTGTCAGATTCCAGTCCTGAATGCGTTCTGGTTCGGGAATGCTTTTGGGGTTTCTTTCTGATGTGCGCAGGTTGTTATGAGGTGAACACAGAATCAAACCGCGGGTGTTATTGTCCATTTGGGGTCTTTGTTCAGACTCACATTAAATTTGAAGTTGCATCCACAGTAAATATTGGCAGTGCCTTCTTCCTCCACTCCACTGTTACAGCTCCAGCTCCGAGGGGTTGTAACGGGCGAGTAAAAACAAAACTAGACCTGACAAGCTCAAATCTTCTGCAGAGTGTGCCGACTTGCAAAGAGAAAAAGGAGGCTTTTAAATGCTTGTCAATGGCAAATGGAATTAAACAGTTTAAAGAAGCCGGAAAGTAAATGTTCTGTTCTTACATAATCTTCCTGGAGAAATTACATCCAGCAAAATCATTCATTTCTATAACTAGAGTCTTTAGAATAGACGCACAAAGCACAAAAACTTTACCAACTATTCCAGGAAAGCCAGGTTTTCTTCGGAAGCTCATCGTACCAAACTGAGGACATTAAGGGGTCACTGGAGGAAGCTTGCATTCTTACTTTTATCATGCTTGAGACAAAGTCACATGAATTTATCTGATAGGAATCAGCACTCATTAGTTTTCCTAAAGGTAATGCAGTGCCTAACTTAATGACTCCCCAGAAAATGTAATTTGATGCACTACTCATTATATATGTTTTGTGTTACTCCAAGAAAGTGACCTGAAACATATAGTCACATAATTTCCAGTTCCACACACGAACACAAATCTCTGTCCTGATGAGAACACACGTCTTTCTCTTGATTTTTATGTATGAATACAAAACTGACAATGTGAAACAAAGATGAAAACCAACCCAAAGAAACTTCAAAGCAATCGTCACAGTGATTCAGGTGAAAATGGAGGCTACGCTGGTGCGATGCTGACCGCTCATCACTGCCTTTGTTACCTGCTGAAGTTCAGGCTCTGTCTGCTGGGCTGGGGTCAGCTTACACTCAGCTTTATCATCACTCTGGGTACTTGGCTAGCTTTGTGTTAGCATAATGTCTGTGCAGCAAATAAAAGTAATGTAATATCACTTCTGGTGGTAAAAAAACAACAACAACAGTGCATGCAATACAGAGCACAGGTTAAAGAAAATAGTTTCTTTATTTTTACTGTATCTGTGTGTAACTGAACAACAGGTGAATGCCAAGAGCAAGTAGAAGTGTAAATATTGGAGGGTGAACTTGCTATCAGCTGTAGCATTTGCCAGACTCCAGGGTCTCAGCTGAGAGCAGATACTCAGACATTCACAAAGATTTCCTTCCTGCTCCTCCCTGGCCTGGAGCCCATTGGATCTGAGCCTAAAGCAGCAGGGGGAGACAGGAAACTGACAGGATTACACTGACTGGGTCCTGCCAGGTTCTGTGCAGTCACATAAGTGGGTGTGCCAGTGAGTGAACTGCAAGAGACCATGACTTTTTACGTTTTTTAATTTCAGTGAGGGTGAAGGTTAAAGTGTATACTGTGACACTAGACAACTTCCATTATGAGAAATTGATCCAACAGCAACCTCGCCTGCCCTTCCTTACTGGTTTAAAAAGCTCAAATACAGTTTGTGGCAAGTGGGAAAATGGAGGAAAATGTGAGTGCTATTAGACGTGGTTTATCTTTGTATTTGTATTATTGCTCCTACATGAAATGCATTCTTTCCTGAATATCCCATAATAAACTCTGCATAGGTTATGTAATTATTATTAAAAAAAAAAAAGAAAGAAAAGGGCAAACCTGCCTATTGGTGTATTAAAGAGCCTGGGAACATTTTAAATTCTAGCAAAATGACCCAGGACGGACCAGAGCATCATTCCAGGATTATTAACTTTTCCTTTTTTGGGATAGTCTTTTGTTGATTCCCATAATAATGTGACTTTGATGGTCTTGCACTGGGTGGCGGCGGGTGAAGCCTCAATCAGTGTGCATTCTGCAATTTTGCCCTTTAACAGCCTTACAGGGGGAAACAAGTAATTCTGTAACTCATTCAGTAAAAAATCAACGGTTTTATCAATGTTTGATAGTACATGTTAGCATATTAAATATTAAACTGCTCCAATCTCCAATCTCTGAAATGTGTGTGAAGGTACACATGTTAAATTAAAATTACTTCTTATCCACAACAAAAGTTAACTTAAAGATGAACAGTTAGAGTAAGACGAAGCAAAAACCCTTTAATAAATTTAACTGATGGCAAAAAACGGAAGTGGTCCAATTTGGAGCCCACAGTTAAATAATCTGTATATTGTCAGGTTGATGGATTTACACAGGAAACAGGAAGGCTACATGTTAATCATGGCGGGATGAGTCAGGTCCAAAGAAAATCATCTTTAATCCTTGAACAGACCTTTTTTTCATGCAGCAGACGTAATAAAGACAGGTGTTACTAATCAGTTACTAATTAGAACTCTGGGCTTAAAAATTGAAAAGCAAGTCATTAGTAATGCCCGTGTTTTATACTATTTACTGTCAAACAGGTGCCATTAAACTTCATACAGAAAAACCTGGCGGTTCTAGTCAGCAGTAAAGATTTTTCTACGTCCTTTTTTTTAAAAATACGTTGTCGGCAGGATTCGAACCTGCGCGGGGAGACCCCAATGGATTTCTAGTCCATCGCCTTAACCACTCGGCCACGACAACCACACAGACGCGCCATCAACATAAGACGAGACATTTCCGATTCGTACCGGAAACCCGATCTCTACCACGCATGCGCGAAAAGCCACTACTTCCGCTCGAAGCATTTTACGATAGTTACGGGTCAAAGTATCTGTTAAGATGTTAACAATAATAAGTATCTCTTAAAATGTTTACAGAAATGAAACATTTCAATATAATGTAGACAAAATCAAAACCACTTTTTACCAAGGCTCATCAAACACACATTTCCTTATTGACGTTACTGCATCCGTGACGCCCCTGTGTACAGATGGGGAGCATGCTGAGATCAAGTTTCGGTGAATACATCGCCATCTTGTGGCGGCTGACACCTGTTGCAAAGTGGTTACCTGTTACTGTTAATATTGTTTTTTCAAAGTGTCCGTTTTAGTTCAAATATTAATCTTGTTTTAGTCCTTTACTATATTTTTGGTGACATTTGTGAGCAGATTCACCAAAGCCTCCTGAGGCTGTTTCTGATCAAACTGACCACGACTAAAAACAAAGAAATACATTTAATTCATATTTATAGTTTATTATCTGTATTTATTTTATTTGTACTTATTATAGTTTATTGAAAGTTAATTTCGCAACATATAATTTTCAAAAATCAGTTAACAAAAATAATATTTCTCTCCTTGTTTTAGTTTACAGGTTTGTTTGTTTGTTTTTAGAATGAAGTGAAGAAAAAAATTTCATACTGTAAAACAACAACAGCAAAACAAACTCGTACTGAATTACTTGTAAGTGTATATTAATATAATGTTAGAGTATTAAAAGTAAAAGTATTCAGTGCAGAAAGGAACTCATGTAAGTGTTACTAGATGTGTCAGTAGCTGATGTTGCACTGCATAGTACTGCTGTTGTGGCTGGATAAAGTGGGTGGAGCCTAATTTACTACAGAAACGCATCTCCCTCTTACCATATGTGTTTAATTAAAACTCAGATTTTAGAGTAATTTTATTAAATTAATACACTCCTCAAAAAACTGAAGGGCACACTTTGCACTCTGCACCAGAGACACAGATTCTTCGATTCCTAAACGGACAGACCGAAGTTCCTGAAGTTTAACTGACTTTGTCATCATCTAGTTTTCTATAAACATTTTAATTCATGTAATAAAATCTACATATACAGAGACGGGGTTATGAAAGTTAGAGATTTGTCATTTATTCAATGCAAAAAATTCCAGTATTAATTATAGTGTAAGTGTGAAGAAATTAAAAGACTGTGTTAAATTTTGGCTTTCAGATGTGTTCGGGGCATTAAATTTCCAGCTTCACATAGATGCTGCTTTCCCTCACAGGTGTGAAGCAAAACAACACCAAATGGATATGCTGCCGTTTCATTCTATGTCCAGTTTGTCTCCTTCTATATAAACTTTTCTCTTATTTTATAAATCCCCCAAACTTGGACTGCTCAGTAAACATGACTTCTTTCAGTTATCCTAATGACTGAAATGGCTTTTTCTTTTACCCCACCTCAGGTCTTTATTACTTTTTTGAGACGCAGTTTAGAGATCCTGCTCCTCACCCATCGGCACTTCATAGTGTTTTGACATTTTTCTTGACTTCTGTGTTACGGGGTTTCTTTTGGTCTCATCAGAGTTTGATGCATTGATGTTGTGGTGTGTTCACTTTTGATCTGCCTGCTTGTGTTTTAGATAGTGCTGATGTAGTCTCCACAGTGTTAGAGAGCTCTGCCAACTTAGAAACCTTCAGTCTTGGAATTACAATCGGACTTCTGACACTTTCTTGTAGTTCTGATGTTTCCTGCTATCACAGTGCTGCTTAGTGAACAATGTTCTGCTGGAAGCTTGAGGCAGATGAATAATGGCTGCAAGCTGATTTGCACGAATAAGCTTCTGATGAGTCGATCAAAACCAGTCTGATCAGTCATCTGAGTGACACCTGAATAACAGAAGGGAAATTATTCAAGGAAATCTAAGCTTTTATTCGAGGAAGCCAAACCAAAAGAAATCGTGCAGACCTTAAATCTCTGTCTTTCCCCCCTTTTCCCTTTCTCCTCATGGGCGGCTGCTCCTCCCTGAGCTCGATTTAGAGGTCAACTTACAAAGGAGTTCTTCCTCCCCAATTTTGGTATGCACATGCTCAAAGGGAGTCATCGGATTTCAAGTTTTCTTGCTAACATTGTAGGGTTTTTACCTTACAATATAAAGTTGACGTAAGTAGTATGAACCAATAACTTATCCATCCATCCTCTGTTGCTTCTCCGGGTCTGGGTTGTGGGGACGCAGATACCCATGCCTCCTTCTCCAGCTCCATCTGAGAGACATAATCTCACCAGCATGTCCTGGATCTACCCCAGGACCTTTACCCATTTGGAGATGCCCAAAACAGCTCAACTAGAAAGTGTCCAGGAGGCATCCTAGTCAGATGTATTGAACCACCTCAATTTGCACTGGTGCTATGTGCTCTGACTCCCGCTCCAAAGACTGAGCTCCTCAATGTGTCACTACCCTCAGCGTGCAGTCATAAATGTGGGTGGGAATGCTGATCAGATAATAAATCTACAGCTTCACTTTCATGCTCGGCTTTCTGTTCACCACAACAAACCGACCATAAGGTCTGCATCACTACAAAGGCTGCACAGCGTGTCTCCAAACTCGCGCTATGTTTTTGTCCCTTCACTCGTGAACAAGACCTCGAGACAGTTGAACCGCACTTACTCACTCATCATTCCCAACCGGCTGAACAGACGTGTGTAAGTAAAACTACGGTAACAATATTTCCTCTTAAACTTTCAATGTTTGAGACATTTACTTTTTTTCCAGGTTTGCATGAAAACATGATAGAAATCAAAGAGTATATTAAATTTAAATACAGCATAGCATATTCTTCTGGTATGTGTGAGAATATGAGTGCAAATTGAAAATAATCTAATAAATATCAGATAATTGAAAGCTTTACTCAAATAAGGGTCACTAATAAAAAAAAGCAAAAGGAATCAAATTCTTAAAGCGAACCTCTGATCAGAGTAGAGCACAAAACAGCATTTACACATTCTATATGAGTCCAACCATAGCACAGGGTTTTGTGCCAGTTTTCCTGTGTGGTACAGCTGAATGTGAAGCAGAACGGTGGGTTCACTGTTCGGGACAGAAGGCGTTTAAATGTCTCCGAACCTTACCTGACTGATGTTTACCGATTACCTGATTGAACGGATTGGTGTGGTGTCAGCAGTAAGGTGGATCGTTGTGATAAAAATAAAACAGTTCATCTGAAAAGTAAGGCTTTCAGTCTCTGAGATTGTCTAAGTTCCAGCCTCCACCGATGGCCATGACCTCTGTGTGCAGAGCTGGAGCCTACTTCAGCTACCACAGGGCCAGAGGTGGGGTAGACCTATATCCATCCCAAATTGACACAAAAACAATCACACAAATGAAACTGTCAATGTGACGTCGGTGACCAATGGATCCTTTAAAATGTACCTAAACTGGCCTATTTTAACTCAGTCTGAACGAGATAAGAGTTAGGACCTGTAGGTAAGGATGTGTAGGTGTGGAACTAGACTGTTGCTTCGTGTCGAAAAGAGCCAGGTGAGGTGAGGTGATTCCAAAATCCAGTCAGGATGCCACCAGGCATTCTCTCCTTGGAGATTTTCCAGGCATTTCCACCTGGAAGAGGAACCCTGGTGTAAACCAGTAACTCACTGTGCCCCAGTATCCTCCACGAGAAACAGCAAAACACTGAGGAAAATGGATGGATGGTGATACACTCATAAAAACTACCAACATGTCACTGCTTCATAACACACAAAGACAGACACAGAATTTGTTACATTTCGTGATATAAATTATTTATTTACATTTACAGAAAAATTACCCCATCAAGACAACGTAGTAATAACTATTGGAAATAGAACCCAAGATACAGTAGCTGACGTCATCGTCACAACCGAACAGAGAGCTCTATAATAACATTGTGCCCTCTGTCAAAGGTCTCCTATAACACAAGGTGCAAGGCATCACGTGTAGCCCCAGAAACCCCCCCACCCCCCTCCCAGGCTGAACACACACCTCATTTAAAGCCCGTTACCCTGCTTTGCACTACCCCGATTTGCTTTGTACCCCTCATCTACAAAGAACAGACACCGGCTAGCCCGCCTCTACCAAAGTGCACACATCTAATACACATTCACACACACACACATTCAGTATCCTCCGCACCCCCCCCCCCCCCCCCCCCCCCCCACAA
>VUQR01031980.1:18787-39657 GCA_015108515.1 Hemichromis elongatus
GGGGGGGGGAAAAGGGGGGGGGGGGGGGGGGGGGGGGGGGGGGGGGGGGGCTGGCGGCGGTGGCGGCGGTTGATGACAGCATTTTTCCAATGTGTAATCATCATCACCTCACTTGTGTGCCAGCTCTGTCTTTGCTTTGCCACCATCCTCCGTTGACATTCTTTGAGTTCATACTGGGAGAGAGGGCGAAGAGTGATGGGAAGCAGATGCTAATTTTCAGGGTTGGCCTACTGGGGGGGCGGGGAAGAAACATCTAACGCCACAGCGCTCCGTAACGTGGAGGGGGGACTCTGTGTGGTGTGTCTGGGCTCAGATCAGTCGGGTGGAGGCGCGCATGGTATTCTCTGAACTGAAGTGGACATTGTTCTGCTTCTGCCGGTTGATCCTGTTGGTCCGTGGGCACTTCCTGCAACACAAAATCATGAAAAAAATGATTAATGACTGTTTTAATATTAATCTAATTTCTGAGACTTTAAAGGGAGAAAACATGGATGGCAGACCGCTGCTTTAATACATGCAGATGCTTTAAAGCAGAGGTCCCAAACCTTTTTCAGGTAAAGCACCTGTTGGGGACACAGATGCTAGCCACACGATTATAATGACCAAAAGAATTCATTATTCACACAATATGACTGAAACAAAGAGTAAAAATCAACCTTTTTATAAATGACTGCAGTGTACAACAACAAACTATGGATACAATATTAAAACATCAAAAAAGAAAGAAAAACCTTAATTCATTACTTTACTACTGGAGGATGGTATGAGGTAAAGCTTCATTTGTAACATCAAAACTTTTGTAAATCCCGGTTAGAGCCTGCAGTCTTCCCTTTATCCTGCATATGTTCAGGTTTACTGTCAACAAGTGTGAGGTTGGGATTCACGTGCATGCTTGTTTGACTCGTACAACCCCCCAAAGGTCACATCCACACAGGCCCAGAGACCATAGTCACACTTGGGAAAGGTTTGCATTCCTCGATCGGTTGGCGAGTGGTTCCGGTCATGCCAGGGAACTGTCAGTGATCCCCTGGCAACCACAGGTTGTTAGGGAAAAATGAATTCCCTTCCCGATTGGGAAGAGAGCAGCCTCTTTATGAGTTGTTTCACCCGTCTCTGGGATTGTGTGACTGAAGCGTCACTGATGCACGCGGCATTCACCTCCAAATGGGGAAAATAACAAAGATCCCAGGATACTGAAAGGACTTTCAAGCATCTCAGATCTCAATTAGACTGCCAGAAAAAGGCCGATCCATGGAAGCCGCACCCAGCAACCCCCCCCAGCATCCATCGTTCTGGTGCCAGACAGCCCAAAGCACTGCTAGTGGTTCTGAGTACACAGCTTTGTTATTCAGCAAAACTCAGTGCTGCTCGCAAAACTTGTTGCTGTGTGAACAAAGGAAGCATCTGAAGACAAATCAGATGAACACCTGTTTGAGACTTTTGTAGCAGGAAAATGAGAGGACGACAATCTGTAGAGAGATGATAAATACACAAGGCTGATTTTCTTTTTTAACGGAAACAGGAAAACAGCATTTTATAAAATGCTGCATGTGTGGGAAATGACTAACATCTTCATCTTTTAAAAATATTTTCTTTGCCAATAATTTCCGAGGAACCAGAGGGCTTGGGCTCCAAAGAAGAAGTCCAAGTCATACAAGCCTTGTTTGCTCTGTTCTTTTTAATAAGACAGAAGTAACGACTAAATAAAAAAAATGGTGGGAACGTGGTATTTTGCAGGGAAGTCCTTCTGAACAGACCTTTTCCAAGATGTCACAAAATCTCTTACACAAGAGGCAAAGCATAGGGATGACCTTTTCCACGTCCCCCAACTTGTCCTTTAACTGAATGGCAAATCTTTACAACAAACAGAAATCACATAAAACTCCAGCCACATTCGTACAACGCAACAAATGCCGCACAAGTTCGATCGGTTTGACAGAGACGGAGCGAGTCGGCAAGCGCTGCAACGCTCGCCTGCGTCGCTTCTCTTGGAGGTTCATTTCTTTCCACTCGTAGAAGAATTTTCAAGTATGTTTTTGTGTTAAATGGATATTGCTGCGCTGCAGGACACATTAGTGTTGCTGTCGCTGTGTTTTGTGTTATAAATTCTCGCTTTGCTTCTTTATCTCCTCTCCTTACCCTCTCACCCTGCTCCACTTTCTCATTTCGCCCCTCCTCCTCCTCCCTCCTTTGCTCGGAGGAGCAGTTTTGTCTCGGTCAAAACTCCTTTAAAATCTTTTATTAAATGTCATAAATTGCTTAGGTCAGCCAGAGGCAGACGAGCTGCAGGCTATATACGAATGTGTGTGTTTGTGGCTCAGAGTGTGGGTGGGTTTTTATAGTGAATACAAAATGCTTATGTTAAAACACAAGTGTCTGTGCGCGTGTGCGTGCGTGCTGGACTACACAGATGTGTGTGGGTTTCTGTGCTTGCATGCACACCTGCAGGATTTCAGATATGTGTGTGTGTCTGTGTTTGTGACCTCTGAGAATGTGACAGTACTTTCTATGTGTGCCCAAAACCTCGGTGACCTTTCAGCTGTTTCCTCCATGCTCAGGAGCCTTTGAGTCCCAGATACACATAACATGGAAAACGCTGCTCCCAGGCTCATTAGTAGGCTGTTTGTGTATATGTGTGTATATGTGTGTGTGTGTGTTCGAGCATGACTCACCTGGTAATGCAGAGCACCACCACACAGATGATGACCACCTGGAGTGCTCCGATGATAGAGGCGATGAGGACATAGTGCAGTTTGCCGGAGCCTGGCACCACGTAGAGGACGTTGTACTCCTTGATGTCACAATGGGGGCCCCTAAAACCCGAGTGACAGCTGAGATCACGCACACACAGACACACAAACGCACAAGAGTGGGGGGGGGGAGCGAGAGAGAAAGCGAGTCATTCCTGCGCACGGAGTGACAGGTTCATTATTTTTAGCATTTCTAATTGAAACATCAGCGAGTGTTTGATAAAGACATTGCGGTGGAACGCTGCATTTCTGTGACAGTGTGGTGACTGCACTTTTTTCCTTCGCCGTAGCCGTTCAGATGAACATGACTGATGGGGTTTGCAGTGGAAAATGGTTAGCGGGAGAGTGTGTGTGTGTGTGTTCACACCAAGTGGCTAAAAATGCATAATCTTCTCTTTGTTACAGGCCTGTGGCCATACTAATGCCGCCATTATAGATAGTGTGTTAAGCTGTGTGTACACATGTAGCTGCCATAGCTGTGCTGAAAGCCACCAGATGAAAACGTCAAGTAGTGCGACTGGTCAGGTTGGGCTCCTTGTGTTTTCTCTTACGAGATTCTGATATCGGGAGATTAATATGGAAGACACTCAGGAAATAATGAAATGTAAGAACAGTTACTGCAGGGACTATAATTAAAGCATGATGCAATTCGGTCATGATACATCCATCTTGTGATGCGGCGCTGGTATCAGTGTGTGAAATCAAACACTGAACGATTAATCAAAGGTTTCGCTGTGGGGAGCTATGGTTCTCGAGCTGTCATTGACACCGCAGGACAAAAATAAAGTCCACATTTTTGGCATCAAAAAAGAAAAAAGAAAATCTTCTCAGGAAATGATCTCGGGGGTGGATACTGATATTAACTACTTGTTGCCTGAGGTCCCAAACTCATTTAGCTCACCCCAAGTAGGTCACGCCACTTGATCTACACCTTGAGAAAAGCTGCATACCAACATAAAATGGGAAAATCTAGAATGTGTCCTCTTTTAAATGTAAATAGGCACATGAGTACATATATTTAATAAACTATGTGATCACAAAGATAAGGAGCAACAGAATAACAGCAATAGGTCCCAGCTTTTAAATCCAGTTCATTTATAAAGAACACCTGCTCTTCAGATTCATCACTTTACGTGGCCATTTGTTTGTACAGCTTTCTTTGTGAATAAGAATATGGAGAATGTGCTGCCCCCTGGTGGATGCTAAATAAACTGCATTTCGACATGTGCACATTACAAAACACAGATGCAAACACACAAATTTTCTCTTACAGGTTATGGCCGGGTTGGGATTGGTTAGTACATGGATGAGAGTCCACATGGAAATACTAGGTGGTGCAAAGTTGGGTGACGTAGTGGTTGAGTGGTTATATGGAGTGAAAATAGTCTCAAAAGATTTGTGTGTGTGTGTGTGTAAACCATGATTTGTAAATGTACAACAGCTTACAACTAAGTACAAATTCTCATGCGGACAAATGCACCAATCACCTGATACACACGGACAAAACCACGTTTACGCACAGATCAGAGTTACAAGTGGACAAGGAGTTTTGAGACTCATTTCCCGTCTCAAGATTCGTGCGCGCACGAGGCGTTTAAAGGCTGGTAGAATGCTGGGTCATCAGACTGTTCTTATCACTATTCACTCTCGACTAGAAACGACCGCTAGGTGGCGCACAGGTTGTTTTGCTGGAAAAATCCGGACAGGAGACAAGGCTAGCAGAGAGGAAAGAAGACAGATGGCGGTGGTCAACCTCCAGAGGTAATTATACATTAAACACAAACGGTTTACTACCTCAGAATGAGTCATTTTATGGATCATTTTAGATTACGTTTTGTGTGTCTGCTTGCTGGATGCATAGTTTTTCATTTAGCGGAAGCTTTATCTGTTAGTTGGAGCTAATGTCGAAGAACACTCTGATGACCCAGCATTCTACCAGCCTTTAAACGCCTCGTGTACCCACGAATCTTGAGTCTCAAAACTCCTTGTCCACTTGTAACTCTGATCTGTGCGTAAAGGTGGTTTTGTCTCCGTGTATCAGGTGATTGGTGCATTTGTCCGCATGAGAATTTGTACTTAGTTGTAAGCTGTTGTACATTTACAAATCATGGTTTACACACACACACACACACACACACACACACACACACACACACACACACACACACACAAATCTTTTGAGACTATTTTCACTCCATATGGTTAGGACTGTTGCCCATCTAAGACACACCTTTCAGTGTGGAACTAATGTGCCTTTGTGGGTCTTTGCCAGCGTGACAGCAGCAAGTATACCCACTTCCACAGCTAAGTCTCTATGTATTTAATGATATTGTCTCATTTTTCATACTGTATGACAGTTTGGGCTTTACCATCTATAATTAAGCATCTGACATCTTTATACAACCGAACTCTGAAAACAAAGGATAGAAAGCCTGTTCGGTGGCATCCTTGTCACATTTTAAAGAAATATAATTTACTTAGTTTTGAAGGATTTATTCATTTGTGTTTTTCTTAACTCCGTTTTCAAATGTCTAAACACTCTGGGTCCAGAGTGTTTTTCCAGACACGTTCAAAGAGAAGACAGTAATCCCATTACTGTGAGCACGGTGCCTCTGTGAAATACCACAACACAGATCTAAAGTTGGACAGAGGTAAACCAGAGCTGCAGCCATTTTAATTACATCATTATGTCATCGTTTCACAAATATTCATCCTCTCTAGCCTGTATACACGCTATAGCATACGTGAAAACATGCACAACCAATGTGCATTTTACAACATATCTCATTTATACTAATCGTTTTCATATGGGTGTTGAACATGTGTCTGACCCTGACTCCCAAATATTGCTTTGAATGACACCAGCTCCTACTTGAAAACATGTTTCCATGGCTGTGAAGAACTCTAGACCTCAGGCTGGGGTGAGACTGACACCCTTCTCTAGTGTGCCAAATGTTTGGCTGCATGGTTCCAGACGACTGGTTGTATGGTTGATACCTCTGCACTTATTTCTGGGGTATTTTCTGACATCTGACACAACAAAACAAAACAAAACAAAAAGCACCCAAATTTCACCATCCTGCAAAAAAGTGAAGCCAAAATTAACAATGCTGGGATCTATTATTTCTGAATTTTAAAAAGTCCAGATAAATAAAACTGTAGATTAGAGTCCATATAAAAGCCTTACAACAAGCAAGCTTGGCTACACTGTTGACTTTGTGTAACAGATACAGGCTGGTTTCCATATAAGGACATGTGGCGTGAAAAAGGTTAACAAAAAACCCTTTTGTATTTACAGGAAGTCTTTTACGGATGCGATCGGCTCTTTCTTCATGGGAGACTGCTCTCACAGCATAATACTACAGGTTTTGCCAGCTTAGTGTGGACGTCGAGTGGGAAAAAACATACAAACACACACAAAAGACTAATGGAGATGATCTTTGTCCTCGGAGACGAGCTAAAACAGTCCCCCTTTTAATCTCCCCTTCTCCTCCATCTCCTCTTTACCTGCTTTTCCTGTCTCTGGGGAGGTTGTTACCCACCAACACCTGCACATCCTTGTTTGGCACAAAAACACACACACACACACACACACACACAAACAAACACACAATCTGCTTCACATTCTCTATCCCTTCGACCTGACAGCGTATGAGATGAACATTGCAACCTTGTTCTGTTTGGGGGTTGTTTTCGGTTTCCACACTCGTGTACACACAAACACACACACAGTCACAGACATGCACCACTCCCACAGAGACCGCTGCGCTTTCCTTCACATTAGGATACAGATTTTGCCTCGCACAACCATCAGAGGGCAGCAGAGACCCTCCGCACTCCCTGGCTGCTCAGCATGCAAAGCGATTGTCTGGGACGATCGAGGTTAGAGAGAAAGTAGAGAGAGAGAGCGCCAGCGAGAGACACCAAGACCCCCTGGCTGCTACACTATCAGGCTGTAAAAGATGGCAGACCTGAGCAGCACACATGTATGCTGGCTCGGTGCGTGGGTGGTGGGTTTTAATATCATTCCTCAGTGTGCCTTTTTGTAAATGCATATCTCTGCTGCCTGTGTTAAGTGTGTTCTGTGTGCCTGTATGAATATGAAATTTGCACCTGTGTGGCCAATTCTCAGCTGGTGTGTCTGTCTGCAAAATAGGGGTGTAAAGGTGCACAGAATTCACAGTCTGGCACGAACTCTGGTTTTAGAGTGACAGCTCGATACACGAAGTGAAAGCATCAATTTATTTTTGAAAAAGGAAAATGCTCTAAAGTTTGTAATTGTCCATAATTCAAACTTTAAATGCTGAAGCAATCAATAAAAGCTGTTTGTCATGTGACAGTTAAAACATAGACTGTATATAGTAGGTGGATGTAATTAAAGCGACGCACCCACCTACTACCGCTTTCAAACAGCTTCGAGAATTTTAGCTGTGGCTATTTTGTTATTTAGGGCCACAAGTGATCATACTTAGTTTCCAGCTAGTTAACAAGCTTTTTTAACTAAGAATATTGGATTGGTTTTCAGTCCTGGAGGTTGTGGCTTGAGTAAAAAAAACAAACATTATTGGACACGTCTCTTTCTCGTGCTATCACTTCCAGCACAGAACGTTAAAGCTGTCAGTAATAATACTTTCAGTTTCTCTCTTGTATGGATCCGGATGTTTGATTTGGTACAGAGGTTTGCATTTCATATTGTATCATAAGCCACGACCTGAACACATACATGAAAAGATATTTGCCCTCTTCCTGATTTCTTCATTTTTTCCATATTTGTCACATTTAAATGTTTTAGATCGTCAAATAAATTTTATTATTAGAGAAAGGTAACCTGAGTTAACACAAAAATACATATTTTAAATGATGGTTTCATTTATTATGGGAAAAAAATCTATTCAAACCAACCTGACTCTGTGTGAAAAAGTAATTGCTGCCATTGTTAAATCATGAATTAACTGTGATTAACCGCATTTTTTTTGGAAAGCCGGGTTTAATTTCAGTAGCTACACCCAGGCCTCATTACTGCCAGACCTGTTGAATCAAGAAGTCACTTAAATAGAACCTGTCAAACAAAGCAAAGCAGGCTAAACAATCCCAAAAAGCAATTCAAAGTGCCAAGGTCTCAAGGAACTTAAGAATAGCCAAGAAGCAAAATCAAAGTCACATCTATCAGTTTGGACAAGGTTTCAAAATCATTTCTAAGGCTTTGGGACCCAGCGATCCACAAGACCGGAGAAATCTGACACAATAGTGAACGTTCTCAGGACTGGGCAGAGGTCACAAAAGAACCCAGAAAAACAACTAAGAAGGGCAGAGTTCATGATTCAACAAAAGAAAGAGACGATGATGATCCCCAATGCTTTTGAGAAAATACTCTGTGGACTGATTAGACAAAAGTTAAACTTTTTGGAAGGTTGAGTCCTGTTACATCTGGCTTAAACTAGCACGGCACTTAATAACTTGAACATTATACCAAGAGTCAAACATGTTGGTGGTAGTGTGATTTTCAAGAGGCGGCTTTGCTGCTTCAGGATCTCGAGACCTGCCACAACTGATGAATTCTGCTCTCTACCAGAAAATCCTGAAGGAGAAGGTCTGGCTATCAGTCCATGCCCTGAAACTAAAGTAAACTTGGATGATGTATACCTGAAACACATAACTCCATGTCTGAATTGCTAAAAAACCCCCAAAAAACCCCAAAACAAAATGAAGGTTTTGGACTTAAATCAGATGGAGATTCAATTCAATTCAGTTTTATTTATATAGCGCCAGATCACAGCAACAGTCGCCTCAAGGCGCTTTATATTGTACAATAGTACATAGGGAGATGCTTTAGCATGACCTTCACCACCTCCAATGTGGCAACTCTGTGAGATGTGAAAGACTCGTTAGCAGCTGCAGTTGTCAAGGGTGCACACAGGGCCAAGAAGGTTTAGATAACTTACTAATAAATAACTAATACACTAATACATTCAATCATCATTTAAAAACTGTATTTTGCATTTACTTGGGTTATTTTGGCTATTATTATAATTGATTTGATGATCTAAAAAATGAAAAACATTTTAAGTATGCAAAAAAAACTAAGAAATCAGGAAATGGTCAAATGTTTAAACTTGTTAATTCCTGATTTTTTTGTCTGTATGTTACAACCTAAAAATCTCAGACAGTTTACAAATCTTTCAATAACTCGTAGTTTCCTTCTTCCACATACCTTTTTTTTTTTGTAAAGATTTGACGGAGATGGCACAAAATGACTTGCAGCGTCTGTCGCTTTGCTGTCACTTTGCAGATTTTTATCAACAATAACAAATGTAATACTACCAGCAAATGCGCAGTAATAACAGGATAAGACTTTTAGTGTTAATAAAAATAATAAATCATTTAAATTGATCACTTTTATATCAACATCATAAATGAACATGGATGAAGCAGAAAAGCCAGTAAATCCATCATCTGCATTTATCTATGATTGAATGTGAGAGTTTCTTAAAGTGTCTGTTATCAGCAGCTGCTTGAAGTTCATGCTTCAGTTCATGAATCCCCTGCAGCCATCCGAAGGCAGCGGCACAGATATGTTGATACATCTGCAGTTTATGATTAGAGCACATCAACACAAGAGCGCCGAGCTATTAACCACACTTGTACACAGTTACATGCAAATGACACTAGACTGCTACAAAGTAACCACACATCCCCACAAATCACTGGTGTAGTCTACACGATGTAGTGCTTTATCCCAAATCTGCACCAAAAGAATGCCTGGATTTCTCTGTAGCTGCTCAAAATGCCCCAGGATATCTTCCTCTTTTCCTTTATTTTTCTGTTATATTTTTGTCACAAAGAAAATGGGCACTGTACTACACTGATCCAAGTTTAAGCGACAGAGTCGCCTGTGTGCATACCAACTAAAAACACTGAATGCTCAAGCTGTACAATTACAGCCAGAGATGGAAAATTGGATGCATCCAGGTCAAATCATTATGCTGGGGCCCTTTCGTCGTGGAGGAGTAGCAACTCTACTCCAAGTGCCCCCCCCAGTCTCATTCCGTCCATCATCACCCAGATAACCTGACCACAGGTGAGGGTGGGAATGTATCAACTGATAGGCTAACGGCTTTGTTTTCATGCTCAGCTCTCTCTTCAACACAACAGACTGGAAACAGTCTTTGTGTTACAGTAATCACTGATAAGTGTGCTAACTCATCTGTCAGTGTCTTGTTCCAATCTTCCTTCGTTCACGAACAAGACCCCAAGATACTTAGATAAAATATTCATCTGTTTTGGGGTAGCAACTCACTGACAACCAGTAGTGGGCGCTACACCCTTTTCCGAGTGAGAGTCATATCCTCAGACTTGGAGATGCTATTTTTCACTTCAGATGCTTAACACTTGGCTGTAAACTGCCCAGTGGAAGCTGAAGGTCATGGCCCACTGAAGCCAACATCATCTGCAACAAGCAGAGATGAGATCATGAGACCATCGTACCCGACACCTCCTAACCCTAACCTAGAAATTCTGTCCATGTCACAGCACATGACAATCCAATGTGTTTGACTATTTGTGTTGCAGAGATCAGTGATTAGACCATTACCTCTCACTGAGAGGGGTCCTGACCTGAACCTGAAGGGTCCCCAGGCTGCCTTGGTTCTCTCCAGGTGCTCTGGCTTCCTCCCAAACACCAAAGACATCACGCTAGATTATAACAGGAGATACTGAAATGGATGTGGATGTGAATGTGAAGATGACTGGCGACACTCTGTCTCTTATGCTATGACAGGTGCAATAGGCTCCTCCTCTCTGCGACCCTGAACTGGACAACCAGCTGAAAAAAATGGGTGGATGGAAGGATTTTTTGACAGAACTTTTGTTTTGTTTTGCAAATCAAGAGAAACATGATAATGGAATTAACTCCTAGGCTGATATACCTTCTTATTTTACCTCAATTTTTAAGCAGTCATTGAACTATTAAAGTAAAAAAATTTGTATGTTACTTGTTTAGACCGACACCCCCATAAGATGGCAGTTTGCAGACTAGCTCATTAAAGAACCAAGAATAAGAAGCCATCACCAGCCAGACGCAGGGCTGATAATGCTGCAACTGGTGCTTCTTTAGTGCTATCCACAACAGCAGCACCCATATGATACAAGCATTTGGAAGTACACACTGAGAGTCATTTTCTATATGCAAATCAGAGTATAGTTAATTAATGACCAGCTATTTACGCTCGTAAATTGTTATAAAATATGTTGGATATCAACAGCTGTCAGATCATTACAGCCATTGTAAAAATGCGACATGTATCTCACTTGGCCTGTTGTTCTGTGTGTTAGGGGGTTGGGTGGTGTTTATGAGGTGCTGCTCCATCATTGGCGTGTGCATTACTGGGAGGGAGCAGGCCCACCACAGTAAAACAGACGACACCACTGCTCCACATGCAGTACATCAAACTGGTCTGCTGGGACTTTTCATTCAGGTTATGATCAGATACTGGATTACAACATCTTTCAAATAAAACCTCCCGTCTAACTCTCTCTTTTAGTAAAAGTCATGGCTGTGTTACATTTCATGACACGATGTAACCATTTATGACGCGGGCTGCAGTCGGATTAAAACTCAAATCACATCATATAACAATTGATGCAGTCGTATACTGCAAATTACTCCGTTTTTTACTATTAATTTTTTACTGTTAGTTTCTGCCATCATTATACAAATTCAGTGAAACCAATAAAGCACACGCCATCTGCACTTCTATAGCGGTGCGTGTTTAGGCTGTGCTTCTCTGCACTGTGCAGACAACAATATGAATTCCCAGAGAAGTGGCTTTGGAGTTGTTGAGCTATTCAGGGTTTTTCGTACATGCAGGCTATCCCCTCAAACCACTTTCGTTGTGAGCCAAAGGAAAATCACTGGCATTCTAATTAAATTATTTTTCTAAAGCGTTTTATTAATTGGGCTCTATTTACTCAAGCTTAATAACCAGGATATTTAAAGCGCCCTAGGGTATAATTTTCAAAACTGTGAAATCTTGATACATTTTTGTTTATCAGACGACCAAAAATAGCAGGAAATGCACTGATTTGTGTCCAGTGAGGTAAACCAGACTCGCTGCCTTTATTATAAGTGGCTCGCTCATCCTCAGCAGTGCACCTCCCCAAAGGCCCCATTCTAAGCTGAGAAAAATCCCTGCCTGTGTGTGAAAATGTGAAAAATCCACTGCCGCTGAAGACAGAAGCTGACACCTTTTTCTTTTTTTTTTTTACTTTAATCACAACCCTCTCTGATACGTATATATCCCCCTTCAGCCTCTTACTGTGTGCTGTACGGATGTGAACCACAGTCAAAGGCGTGATTGCAGATGGCACAAGTCTGTGCGTCCAAGACCTGAAGCTCTGCACACCGCAAAATAAGACCCTAGATCATAAAGTACGGGGGTGGAAACACCAGCATCCTCATTAAGAAGCAACAAACCCAACATGGGATTAATTTGAAGCAGTGCAGCATATTTGACTGGTCAACAGCCCGTCCTACTATTACAGCAGGAGGGCTCTTAAACACTTCTCGCTCTCAGCGCACTGGCTTATATTCATTTAAAATAAACAAGCCTGATTAAAAAATAAATTTGCTCTAGCACTTGCCAAGCAATTTCTAAATTTTACAGCTGATTAGCCGTCTTACATTCCACACTTCCTGTTAGTGTCTGCAGATCACAGAGAGAGAGAGAAACAACAAATTTGTGATAAAAAAGACAGAACGGGTCGGAATCATCTTGCTTCATGTAGGGTTTGTTTGTTTGAGTGCAAACCTAATGAGAACGGTTTGCTCCACTGATAAGTAGAAAACGGCCAACACAATGACCGTAATAGTTAACATAAATATAAAACTAATGATGGGAAGCTTTTTAAATCCATTTCTCTCATTATAAAGAATACTTAATACCATCTACAATCCAGCATACTCTGCTACATCATCATATATAGGAAACAATGGTGGGCTGACTAGCTTTACCTCAAACTTGTGTTCAAATGTTGCAGCATGAAATATGAAATGTGTGTCTTCACTTAAGATGCAAACCACATTTGTTGTCAGTCTCATAACACGCCACCAACAGGCTCCGTCCACTAGACTCTGGCTAGCTCACATCATTGGTAACCAGTGATAGAGAGTAACCAGTTTATGTGTGAGACATCTCGTGGTCATGGGAAGAAGTCAGTGATGACAAATGTCAAAAGCCAAGAGTTAAACCCTCACGGAGATGTTGAGACAATGGTCAAATACTCTAGGCACTGAGACTAACCTAAAGTACGCCAAAAAACAAAACCAAACAAGTGTAAATATCATAATTTGACATAAAAAAATTAGGCAGTCTTTCACCTGCTGTGTGCAATGTCTGTGTGACCTGTTGAGCTCATGCAGGAACAGAGCCGGTAATGGTCAGGGTGATTCAGCGAGTGTCCAGCTTGTCTGCTGACCCTGTGCATTTTAGCTGTGATGAGGACAAAGTGGTGTTTTTTTTTTTTGCATTCAGCAACCGATTGCAAGTAGTTGCAGCAACCAACTGATCACCCAGAGGCCGACCATGTCATTTTACAGTTAAATAATTATCCTGCAGCAACTACAGCACTGTTTGTGGGCAATTTCTAAATTTATTATGTTTTCAGATCTTTGTGGTTCAGGCTGACTTCTGAATGTAAGCAGTTAATGTGAATTTCTGTGCAACAGATTTGCAACAGATGGCAACAGATTTGCAATGTTGACGTTTTATCACACTTAATCGCTGTTTTATCACCCACAGATTGCGCGTAATTGCCAACTTGACCCCATTCAGTGCAAATTAATAGCAGACGGACTCCATCTTACTGCCACTTTTAAGCGTCATGTCGATGCACCAAAGTCGCTTTGAAGACGGCAGCTGGCTGCGAGTGGTCTTCGACGCAGCTAACTCAAAAGCAAAGTGATTCAGAGCTCACTGCACACGGACGCAGCGGTTTTGGTCATGCCTATGTTCGTGTGACTGCAGCGTTAATGAAATTTCCAAAAGTGAGAATGCATCTGTGAAACAGACCATCTCCTGCAGTTTGTTGCATGTGAGAAAGGACGAGCACGAAAGATCTGATTTAATTCTCCTGATGTTGTCTGCTGATCTATTATCACTTTGAAATATCGTTGTCGTTTTTCTGTTTTCACTCTTCTGACAAACCTCTGTCCTGTGCTTGTGTGTGTGTGTGTGTGTGTGTGTGTGTGTGCGTGTGCATGTGTACCTGCAGGAAGGCTGAGCCAGGACGTTGGGGAAATGACACTCTCCATGGACACAGAAGTTTTTATAGCGATCTGGACAGGGGATGGACAGGTGGGGCTGTCCATTCCTGGTCTCCTCTTTCTCCCCTACGAACACACGAGACCCTTAAAATCTACTGTTTACACTCAGGAAGAGATGAATTATAACAAGTGAGAAACATGAAAGGACGACAAACAGAGGAAAGTCCGGGAGCAATTCTAATTCATCTTTGAATGACAGCACATGTTATGTGCTAATCTGCAGCCATCGTGGAAGCACTCACCCGTGGGGTCGGTCCGTGCGAAGTGTTCATCTCTGACTTTGTTCCCAATTATGTCATCTGGAAAGGCCAAAGACACATTAAAGCTGATCTCAGGTCACTACAACCTCTCCTACAGCTCCATCGCAGGTTGCTCATGCACAGTGATGCTACTGAAGGTAAAGAGGGCTGAATGTGAATTATCATCTCAACAAAAGGTTCATGTGCCGTGTGCGCCTGTGTGCTTAATGCGTATAAATGTGAGCCATTCTCTTCAAGTCAGAAACCGCCGCCCCTAATGTATTACACTGAACAAAGGGCAGAATGGAGCAGAGTCGGGTGGAAAAGATCAGAGGGAATAATGCATTTTTGCTCACCCCATTGACGCTGCATCGAGTTCTACTTTTCACAATGGCTAGACAAAATCACCTTCAAATCATTATCATTTTATTGCGATTGATTTTTTTTTTTTTTTCAGAGGTCAGTACGTTTGTTCCCTCAAACAGAAGCTGTGAAAGCACTCTTCAGATTCATGATGCAAGAATTGTAGCTGGATCTGTGACTTTGAATCTTCTTCTTATTTTTCCTCTTTTATTTATTTCTTTATTCATAAGAACTCCCGAGGCACAGTAAAATAAAAGAGACCCAGAAAGATTTCAGTGAGTTCAGAAGCTCAAGTCCCGTATGCGTGACATCCACTTAAGAAAACTCAAATGAAGAAAACAAATGAATTTCAAAACGTAGCCGGTGGCGAGATGCTAAGAGCTCAACAGACTGCAGCTCCAGTGGATTCAACGAGTATTTGGTTAAATTTAGCTGTGACGCTGAGGTTCAACAATATCTTTGCAAGGTTATCTGCGCTTTTTGTTGAGCCACTGTGGCAAGCAGCGGTTACAGAAACCGTTTCCTAATAGCATGAAAGTGGAGCATAATCAGCCATCTAAGTGCGAGGGTGTCACTGTGAGTCCTTGCTAACATGAGGTCGTCTCAGTGCCTTCATTTCATGCTATTTGTCTTTTTCCTTGATTGAAACAGAATCAAACGGGGCGGTCTGACCCACAGGACATAACACGAGGGAATACAGATTTCTGTTTGTGTTCCTGAGCTCGTTAGCCCTGATTGCTTTACTTCCCATTACTTCTCGAAAGACCTATTTGTCCCGTGTGTACTCAGAACCTCTCAAACGGTCTCTTACACTAAAAAAAAAAATAACTGCAGATCTTAAAAAGGTGCATTTGACTTCAGAATCAAAGCCTGCAGTGTTTTTTTAGACTGTTTAGGTGTGAAGCACCTAGTTTGTGAGATTTCTATCTCTTCTTTCATATAATGGAACTAAATGACCCTCTGTAAAAGCTTTTTTTAAAAACTCAGCAACTCTTTGCAGAAATCATCACCAGGTTCCAAAAAAAAAGTACTCCCAACAGGATTTGCTTCATGTATGAACTTTTTTTCCCCTACCAAACCACACGTGTTGGGTGGATCCCTCTGCAAAAGGACAAACATTGTTGTTTCTGTGCTCGGCTGAGCTCCAAGGTTACCTAGTTGCATTCTTGTTTAGAATGAAAATGATGCCTAAATAATTCCAAAATGAACGTGCTCACGGAGAGGTTTATGGACTTTTTGGAAAACATAATGCTCTCAGTGCAAAGCAGCCTCACGTGTACATTTACTACATTTACAGTAATGATGCACCTGGTGTTAGATCAGAGCCCACAGAAGGAAGCATAAATTAGACAATAGACAACAAATGCATAATTAAAGTAAGAATAAGGTCTTCAGCACGCTGCCCATCTCCAGAGCTCCACATCTTAACTGAGCCTAACTGCATCTGGTGAGTGACTCAGTCTGACTTAGTGGGTTCGTTGTGGGAAGTGAGTCTCTCACAGAGTGTGAAGGAATTAGTTGCGACTACAGTAAAGTGAATGTTGGTGACCAGCCACAAAGTGTGCAGACAAGCTCAGGCTGCAGTGAAGTCTGTTACATAATGAGAAGAGAGCCACAATAAACTGGACACTCGACACCTGTGCAAAGTGTTCAAATGACCAGCAGACCAGAAAACAAGACCTTCTGGCTAAGAGGTTAGTGCTAAACACTGCACCACCACCACCACTGTGCTGCCCTAGCCTGTGAGGACACTAAACTTTGACTGTCTACAGGCCATGGATATACACACACTGGACACATTATTAGGTACACCTTGCTAGTACTCGGTAAAACCCACTTTTGCCTTAATTCTCTAATTACTCTGCTGGAAGCAATAGCTGAAACACTGTGATCATAAATGGAAGGACATTTAAACGATGATCACATGGAAAATATCCCCCACATCATTACACCACCACCAACAATCTGAATCACTAATACAAGGCTGGATGGACCCATCGTTTCATGTTGTTTACATGTTGTTACAACTGTTTACAAGTTGTAATCCTGCTATCCAAAAGTCGCAGTAGAAATCAAGACTCACCAGACCAGGCAACGTTTTCTAATCTTCTGTTGTCTAATTTTGATAAGATGTTCTGCACTGGTTGTAATGACTGGTCTGAACAACTGTAACCTCCCTATTAGCTTGAAGCAACCAAATGAGACTTTAATCAAGTGTTTTATTAACATGTGTGTTCTCATTTTGGAAACAACTCAGGTGTGATTTAAAAGTTTAATTCAATTCAATTTAATTTATAAAGCCTCAAATCCCAACAGTAGTCCAAAGTCTACTAAACTTGAAATTTTGAACAAAGTTTAACCTTCAACTGTTCAACAGAATTAGCAGAATAGCAACAAAATTGCTATTTGTTGAAATCTGGTTGAATTCAAATCTTTGTGATAGTCTGAAATGATTTTTTTTTAACAAAATTTAAAATGAAAGGAACGTCTTTTTTTAAGGGCATGACTGGCTGAGCAGATTCAGCTTGAAAAAAAAAAAGGTCCATGTACATTTGGGGCTTCAAATCGTTCATACCTATAACTATAGCTGTATAGTTAGAGGTATATGTAGCAGCTCCACATGAATAACATTTAGTTCCATTATAGTCAAGAATACCCAAACAAAACGATGAATGAGTCCAGGCCAGAGGGAAAATCTATTAATCTGATTTTAGGTTTTAAACCAAACAAACCCCAAATGATGTTGATGAAATAAAAACACATTTTGAAAAGGAGCATTTTTGTGCGTCTTTGTCTTCTACATGTATTAGAACTATAACTCAGTTTAGGGATTAAAGCACTGAGATTAATAAAAAAAACGACTTTATCCCCAGAAATAGTGCATCAAAATAAAAGACACCACATTAAAAAAGGAGGGATTAACGTTGTGTAAAATTATCTGTATATGTAGCAGCGGTGACTCTGAGGATTATCTTTCCACGCCATTCCAAAATTTGATTGAGTGAAACTTTCTGTAATTATGAAATGTGGCAGGAAGTGCAGCTGGAGGGAGATGCAAAATCCCGCCGCTTGCATTTAGCTCCGCACGATGCCTCATTTGCCTCCGTGTTTTCACTCCAACGTGACGCAAACACCTGCTCATGAAGGTAGACTGACGGCTTCTGTGGCGTTTGATAAAATGTTGTTGTGCTTTTCAGAGTCAGTGTGTTAGTGTGCGTTTGAGAGGCTGACCGCGGCAGTGGCCCAGGTACTTGACCTCGATGCGCTCCTGCTTCTGACAGGACGCCTCCTTCACCTGGCAGGGGTTGTCATAGGAACGACCATCTGAGGCGCACACTGGGTTGAAGCTGATGTGGGAACAGTCGATGTTGCAGACACACCTAAAGAAAAAAACAAATATCCATGTTACAGTAAACCTTTTGATTATCAAAGTCAAAATCTAAAATAAATGAAAAGAGAAATATTAATAAAAATGAGAGAATCCTTTTTCTGGAAAGACAGTTTTGTGCGTTTGGCTGCAGGAGACAAATTCATTCAGGGATTAAAGGTAAGACGGGGGAAAAAAAAGCTACATTTGCACTCAGACAGAATGCTGGACCATGCATAGTAATCCTGTTCAAACTGGGGTTTTGGCTCATTCAATTTGACACAATACCAAATGTATTTAACTTTTGCAAAAGAAAAAAAAGAGAGAGAGAGGGAGAGACGGGCTGCACCGAGGGCTTGACTGACAAATGATGTTCTCTTACAAAGGCAGGAAGCAATTAATAATGAAAGAACTGTAGATAACAAAGCAGTGCATTTTAATGTTGTGGAGAAAACAGCACACACTGACACACAATTCAAGCTGTCGGATGTGGAATTTATTTGAGATAAGATTGAAAATAGCTTAAATGTAAAATAATAACTTATATGCTAATATGCTAATGCCATTGTACTTCCCATTGAAACAGAATGTGAAGAAAAGCCATTGTACTATGCAGAACAGCTTGTTTCTGTTATCTGGTTTTATAACAAGCTAATATAATGTCCTTCAACTAAACAAGTCAACTTAGAAATTAAGAAAATCTTACTGATGGGCTCGATACTCTGAGGCAGGCGTCACGTCGGCGCCACAAGGTGCGACTTACCTACATTTTTTTTAAAAACAAAGTAGTTTAAATGCCTGATCTTTCCACTTTAAAATTATTCGAGTGTGTTTTCTGTACATAATGAATTTGTTGCTTTCTTCCACCGAGCTGACGTTTCTGCTATGTTTTCGCGGCAGACTGAAAAACATCCATTTCTCCGGGAATCTGGAGCTTACTTGATGCTTTTAGCTCTCGCAAATTAACCAGGCAATTTGCTGGCGCGCCACAATTTTCGATTAAATTTCAGTGCGAGACGTTCTGTGTTTGTGTGTGTCTGTTTGCGTTCTTCTCCCAGCCTGACATCTGCATAAACGACAGCAAGAGCGAAGCGCCGTGCGCACCTGCGTGCGCGTGCATATTTGTGTGTTTGTGTGTGTATTTAGGCATTAGTGTAGTGTGACCCTTAAGTCTGTGACAGGCCTGATCAGCAGAAATTACAGCCAGATTGCCTTCCCCAGACAGTTGCTGCTGAGTAGCGCTGAACGCAAGATTCTGTAATTATAAATCTGTCATTATTCTCCCGGCCTTTTCATTTTCCCCTGGTGCCAAGCTCTCAGTAAAGCACAGGCATTCAGCTGTCTTACAGCAGCATTTACATACACGCCCACATGGGCGCCCGCCAACACATAAACAGATGCCCACACACACGCGCGCACACATGCACTCACACACACACACACCTTGACAATCAGCCGTGATGATTCGTACTGCTGACATTGATGTTGATTGAAACGCCGTGCAGCAGAGTGTGGCAGCGCTCAGCTACTGTTGTAATGATGGATCAGCAAAGTAAGAATGATGTGAAGAAAGGCTTCGTTATGCATCAGAGAGGACGCGCTTGTGTTGAGGCTGCCGACATCCAAAATCCCACATGACACTGAAGGTGAGCTGCCACAACTATGAATGACCCGCCGCTACTGAGGGCTGCTCAATGAGACTGGAACGCTGTGATTCCAAATACCATTTCTCACCAATGACAAGAAAAAAAACCCGTTTTCGCCTCCAATTAGGGGTGCAAAAATAACAGTATGAATCTCTGCACAACCACAGACATGACACACAATTTGATATAGCTGTAAAAAAAACAAAACAAAAAAGCCCTCTCTTTTCACTCTGTTTTTGCTGTTGGCGTGTGTGCACCAAACATCCTTCTCTTGCTAGTTAGCTCCATTTTCAGATAGAAAAACTACAAAGAAATGTCACATTGTACCATATACTAAACCGCCTGAAATCCTGACACTGATTCTCCTCCTGCAACATGAAGAGTAGCTTTAAAAATGTAACAGCAGAACTCTACGTGTCATTTAAGAAGTGTGTGTGAACTGAACGGAGCTAATGCTATTTTAAAAGTCTTCCTGACTGACGTCAAATACGAAAGAACTACATCATACGGCAAGCTAAAGCAAGCAAGCTAGGATGCTGTTAGCAGCGTATGTGTTTGATTAATAACTGATGAAATACTGACCCAGTTTTAGTTTAGTTTAACTTCCCTTTGATTTTGTATCACATAATGGACTATGGATCTAGACAAGATCAAGAAGCAACCCCTGGGAGTGAAAAATAAAGCAGACACAGAAATGGCAAAAACTGCTTTTCCTCGAGTGGCAACTTAACATTCTGGCCTTTGTGATCTTAGTTATTTTGAAACCAGGTGTTACGAGTTTGTGCTGGATCTTATTTAATGAAAGAGTCACCGCACATTCAAACTTAGCTTGGCCTACCTTAAGTCATATTCCACACTAATGGGGACCAGGATTTAAAAAATGAGCTTTATGCTGCATTCAGTAATATCTGAAACTGCAAGCACGAACTCCTCGGAAATGTGTTTACCGAAGGCATGAATCAGTGTAACTAAGGGCATGTTTTTTCTATAGACTTCTACACAATTGCATCTCTTTTTGCAACCAGGATAGTTGCCATGTGATAAAGAAATCATAAGAAAGAATGCAGGTTTAAGATGCTTCCACATAGCTTTCACTTCTTAAGTTATAATAAATTCCCTCAGGCTCCTACGTCAATCCAGAGTTTTTGAGACCTCTACTCTATTGATTGCATTGACACCAACGCT
>VUQR01031980.1:43296-62512 GCA_015108515.1 Hemichromis elongatus
AAAAAATGTAAAAAAAAATAAAAATAAACAGGTTTTAAAAAACACAAACATAAAGATGCAAATAGCAAAATGATGAATCCTTTTTCAGCAAAGCAAAAGAAAAAAAATCAGGTGATAATTTTTTTTTTGGAACCAGTTTGTAGAATACTTTTAACCGTGGCCTTTATCTGGACCTCTAAATTTCGGCACACATTTTAGACCTTTTTCCATCAGGGTTTCACATAAATTTAGTTTTGTGCTGGCTGACTCAGTAATGGCTGTAACGGCAGTTAGAAAAGCAACTGAGCCAATCACAGCTTTTTACGTGAAATTACAAATCTGGAAGTTGTGTACCTGAACCAAAGCCAAAAAAAAATCAGTGACAGGAAAATTGGTACAAAACAAGCACTGATGTGCTGTTTGGAGTACTGCCAAGTTGAGACCTTGTGCATCCGGGTTGATTGGGACAACGGCTTGTTCTAAGCATTGCAGCGTGTTGTAGTGTAGCGGGACCAATATTCACGATAACACACTAAAATAATTTTTCACTTTCCCACCAGGTTCGCCATTGTGTGAACCAATGACAGTACACAGCATTCATCGCAAAATAACAAATGACAAACTTGATTTCTGGCAGTTTACTAACCACCAACGTCGGGTTGTGTCTGACTAGAAGTCTTGCAGCCATGTCGGTGAGCTAACTTACTGCAAAAAAGGGAACTTTGCAATTACCTTATCTGACCACACGACAACTAAATGAGCAATATTGACAATACTGCTCTTCTGTCAGCAGCTAGTTAGCTCAAATTTACAAGAAAACTTCAGACTTAAAAATAATCATGGACATAAACCACAATAATGTTCTTTGTTTGTGGACTAGTGATCACTTGTAAGTAATCAAAACCATCTTTTGTTTCTTTAAGACCGATATGGATTTGGAGGACGAAGTAGTGCTAAGTTATCAGCCAACGTTAGCAAGCTGGATTTAGAAAAAAAGACTGTTATACTGCACAGACAATAGTTGTAACTGCATTCATCCTTTGATAGTCCTGTTTCAGACTGTACTGAGTATAGTGCACTTGCTCAGTGCCTTCCAAAAAGTACTGATGTTCAAACATAGAGTGTAATGCAGTGCCTCGAGGAAAAGGAGGAAAACATCACAACATGAAGCGGCACAAAGCATTTGTTTTCCTTAGGTTGGGAAAATATGCTTACATTCTACAACCATATGGAATACGCATATAACACAAAAATGTCTTTGTAATATTCAACTTGAAATTAAAGAAAGAAATGAAATTAAAAAGCAGAGAAAGTGGCTGAAAGTATTTTAAGATTTTACCAATGAACTTTATTTTTCTAACTAAAAAACTGGAATGATCATTGTTAATATATAAAGGTACCACAATGGACGGATTGGATTAGGCAAAGATGCCGTTCATGTTACAACCGTCCCCTTTTTCCAGGACTGGGACTGGCACCAGGCGTACACCAGGCTGGGTTTGTGTCACATCCTGGTCTTGAACTGGGGATCGTTCACTTTTAAGGCAAAATGTGTTACCACTGCACTCCGGAGCCACAAACTAGTACGAATGAATAATTAAAGTAATACTAGAATTTTACTAACTGAAATGAAGTATTTATGGATGGTCTCGTTACTGTTGCACAGAGGGCGGATAACTGCACTGAAATTGCTGCAAAAAGCATCAGCAAATGTTCCTTAGCGATGGTTAAATGCAGCAGACGGTTGGCCACATTCAAACGTCAATCAACATGGCCATGCCCATTATAATACATAACTTTAAGCCTTCCCTAAGTGAGTGTGATACCCCATAATTCTGCTTCATAAAGCAAAAAATTAAATGCATTCATCTCTTGCATAAATTAATTTAACACGGGAGTCTCGGAGGATTGTCGAGCTTCTGAAGCCAGCCTCAGGTGGATATCAAAGGAAGTGCAGTTTTAGAAACTTCTCCTAGGCTTCGCTCTTTAGGGCGGGAGTTTGTCACTTGATTAAAACTGAAAGCAGGAGGACACGGTTAACCTAGGCCTGTCCAAATATGACAAAATCTTCTTAACAACCAACACCACTTAACCTCGCTAATTACCAAGCACTAATTAACAAGAAATAAACATCAAACTGAATAATTAAGTGACAATGAGATGCCACTTCTTCCTGATTATCAGCCCACTTCAGGTCCCGTATATCTCAGAGCGTTGCAGCGCTTTACATGGCAGCAAACAATCTGCAGAGGAACATTTTTCCTTAATTATACATATCTGCATCGCTTGTGCGAAAACTACACGTCACATCACTTTAGGCTCACCTAGTATTTGATTACTTTCATCTCTCTCCACTCATTGTTTCATCAGCTGACGGTTTGTTTGATTAAACTCAGCTGCCTCCTGATTGGAATAACCTGTCATTTTAATCAAAATGATCTTATATTATGCCAGTTGTTGGGTGCTGTTTGATGAAAATTACCTGCTGTTGGTTTGCAATTACCTTTCTGATTATTCGCCAGAAACATTCTTATCAAAACACCTTTGGGGCTTTTGAAAGATTAAAGGGTACTTGCAGTTCCTGTTTTTACAAGAAAGGACACTGAAATATTCATACGTCTGTTTATGTCAACTGCTTTTTTAAAGAGATGCATTATTGAATTTCGCTGCCTCTCTCGCCCATTGTCTCCTCCCTCCCTGCATTATGTAGGGTATAATTGTCTTTATTTCAGCTTGTGCTAAATATGCTCAAGGCTCCTTTTGCTTTAATGTTTTTGGTTTTCTGTGCACAAAACCATTGACAGCACACTCTGCTGTTGTGACCTTATGGATTCTCCCTTTGGATATTAAGAAATTGCCAATAAATCAATTTATGTGCTTTAGGAGAATATTAAGGTGCATTTGTGGAAGTGGGAGGCATCGGGAGGAGTGGACTCCAGCTGTTCAGTATTTGCAACAAGGCTCAGAATGCATCATGAAGCCATTCCTTGGCATTACGGTTATTGCACACCCGGGTACATTATCTTTCCATTACATCAAGCAGTTTGATAGAGTCATACTCTCAGGGCACTTCTAATTTCTAGCGGTACATCTGGGATTTCTTATAAGCGCTACCTTCCTTTTTGCTGATACCAGCTGACGGTGTTCCACACCAAATCTGTAACGTCGGTTCATTTAAGCCTCATTCATGCTGCACAAAGCACTGATGCTTTCGCTGGAACAGTTGAGCCTCCTTCTAATTGGCTTTTGAACACGTGTGTTTTTATGCACCCCTGAGGATGTTTTTAGTGCTGCCTCCTCGCTAATGCATGTGGGCGAGCCAAAAAACACATTACCTGCATCCATCTCATCTGCAGTAAATGGTTAAATCTATGACAAACGTTATTTCATCACTGAACTAGTTTTTCTTGTGTAAGTCAAAGTCATTTTTGGCCTGACATTGCCAAGTCCTGTAAGGATAGTAATTGGATTTCCAGAATAAGCGAAAATCTCCTTTCTCTCCCTGCCCTGCTCTAGTAATTGAGGTTAAATGAAATGGTCAGCCATGCACTAAACCTCAGTGGGTGTTCAGAACTGAGCGTCTGCAGGATAAAGAAGGGCTCTCATTTGAATTCTTTGTGTTCAAACTTGCCAAAATGTCTCAAATAACAAACATGAGGGGTATATTTATGATGAAAATAACATGATTTGCCTGACAAGGCTGGGACAAACTAGAACATCAGTGATGTTCCCATATCAGACTCACCATCATTTACCAGTGAAACTGTAATGCGTAAGGTTTTTTTCATGGTTTGCTGTATTGCACAAACTGTGACCTTGACCATAAGTGTAGTTTTTGGATGAAGAGCCATTAGGTGATCACTGAGAGCAAGTTTGATTAAATTGTGACAGCTGCTGTAGAAGGAGTACCGATTCTCGTGGACTGTGGACCAATGTGAGTTTACTGGCTTTAAAAATGGCGGGTGCAAGCTTCTGGGTGCGTTTGTGTGTGATAACTAACCATACATCTTCTGCGTCCACATCGCACTCTGCCCCAAACTGGCAAATGTCACAGGTGGACGTCTCCTTCAGCCCAGTCTCCGCTGAGCCCTCTCCTCCTGAAAGAAACAGAGGAAAACATGCGATGACTGACTCGTTGCTGCAATTTCTTCTCTTGCTTGATGTCTAAAAGCCAGCAGGTTCTTTCCAACCTCTCACAATGTGACCATGAGAAAGCAGACAAGTGCATTTACATTCTGCCATATCCCGTCATAATCCCACCGAAGCTATCTCCTTCATCCATTCACTCTTACCCCCTTCCTCCACCCTTTTCGAGTCCCTCACCTGACTCTCATCTATCTCTCTCAAATCCCCGCTGATCTCTTCGGAGTCCCTCTTTTATTTCATCTCGCTGATTTTCTCACTCTGAGAGTGCGACGACTCTTTGGCGGCGGTGTAGGTACTGGCGTCAGGCTTATAGTGGCTTAGGGACCCCACCGGTGCATATCACGCCTCATGAGCGGCCGAAGGGGAAAAGAAAGGGGGGAAAAAAAAGTAATCTGGCCAATCTCAAATTGCATTCTCCTACCACAGAGGACTCTGCACGCTCTTTCGTGCTTTTTCTCCTTTCCCTTCGGCCCTCTTCTCCATTAGACAAGCTCTATTTTTAAACTTACCAGGGCCCGTGGGGACAACTTTGGAAAAGAAGACGAAGAGGTGGAACTTGGCATCATTTCCCCATGTCATATCTTTAATCTCCCCAACACACACACACACACACACACTTGCACAGACACCCACGCTCCTGCCGCCACGCATTGCTCTCTTGTGTCATGTCTTTCATTTTCCCTTCAGAAACTTTTGTTATTTCTTGTGATCCCATGCGACACGCTGGATTGAATTGGAAAGAACTGCGGTAGAAAGGTTTTAACCTGGTTTTCCACGCTCAGGCTTAAGTTGGGTTTGTCTCTTCTTTTAAGGTCAAAGTCAGTTAAGGTTGGCTTTGTTTGACTGTTAACATGTGAAGTGCCTTATCCATAACTCTCAGCTTGAATTTCGTTGCTGTTGGTCAGATTATCCAAACAGCTTTGTCCGTGCCTTTTGCTTGTGTCCAATCCCACAATGCAGCCTACAAGAGTGAAAACTTCTTTTGCCGAGGATGTTAAGCTCCTTTCAAACGCTCGGCCTTTGCTTTCGGTGTGTGTTTTTTTTCTTTTCTTTTGAAGCTGCGTCTGATGCTGCTGCAGGTGTTTGACGGCACCCACGGCAATGAGGCAGCATGTCCTCTGAATGCTGAACATCTGCGGTCGTGTGAAGAGAAGTACATTTTGAATTCGCCGCTTTACCTTCAGGTCACAGGGCTGGCAAGAATACAAAATTTGAAACGGTGTTGGCGTGTAGCCATCGAGTTTAACATGAATGCATAGAGAAAATCCTCTATTTAGTTTGTCTTTTTAAACCTCTTTCAAGTTCCACTTTAGGCTAACTTTGAAATTCCTAATCAACAAATAGCACACTTACTTTATAAATGCTTTAAACATATAAGATTTGTTTGTAAAATTTTTGTTCAGCTAAATCTGCAGTTCAAAAATCAGAAGATGACTTTGAACTAATAAATAAACCTTAGTACGGTTAAATGGATGTGTTATATTATAGAGTTCTTCTAACAGTATTTCTTATTCACTCAAGCACTTTTTTCTGTCTCTATCTGCCGTCTGTTTAACATTCACAATTTTGAGGTTTAGCATTATGCCAAAGGAACCTTTGGCATGCAGACTGGAGACAGGGATTGAACCAACAACCATCTAATTGGTAGATGACCAATGGTACATATACCTATTGCCAGCTAGTCACAAGCTTTACCAGAGCTTTAAATGATTTGAAAATATTCATCATTTATCTTATTCTGGGTGTTTGTGTAACACTCACAGGTTGTCTTCTGTCTGAAACAAGATGTTTTAGCTTCCTAGCCTCTCTGGCTTTTCTTCTGATTGGCTCAGCACTGCAAACAGAACATTTGAACAGAAGGTGGCTGAGCCGTCTGTGGGTTGAGATAACACCATTAGAAATTTCCACTCTTGCTCGTTTAGAATCAGCAGTAGCGGTTTCAGCGTATATAGAAGTAATCTCAGTGAGCCAAAAGCTCAGGCTTCACACTGCTTTAAAAGCTCAGATTCAGAAATGTTTTATAAAAATTTTCTTGCATCTGATGTATGTGAGAGTGGATATCCTTAATACAGTCGCAATATCAGACACACGGCTCTGGTGGTGAGCACAGAAGAGGCAGAAGAAAGTTGGCTCAAAGAGTGCAATAACAGCTTGTTTCAGGCTGAACAAACTAAGGGCTACACCAAGGCTCAACACAGGATAAATAAGGATTATTTCAACTATAAATGCATATACCAAAGGCACTCTAGTGGAAACTATGAATACAAATATGGAACTATAAATAAATCGCCTCTTTAAAGTGATAATGTTTAACTGCTACACTGATTTATTCCGGTGTATTTATCAGCTTCTTATATATACAGAGTAAACAGAATGGACAAAACATGATGCCTGGCTACGAACTGCATTCAATTTAAAGTGTTTTAAAAGCCCTGAATGAGTAAAATGTGTCATATAAATTCCAGTCAATGTACCACTTACAATTTATACCCTCAAAGGTCCACATTTATCTTAAAAACAAGATAAATGTGGACCTAAATAATATATTGATTCAAGTTTTTTATCTTCTAAAACATTTCTCCTGCCCTCTGGTAAGTCAAGCTCCAAAACTCCAGGAGTTTCACTTTGCACAATATAACTCAATAATATATTTTCTTTATAACGCCTTTGCTCTGGTAAGTGCCATGTTCTAGACCAATTCTATTTGTAAGTCAGGATTGTTGTTATAAATGTGCGTAAAGAATACAAAGAGATTTATGCAAGACACATCATTCAGAGGCTGGATACTTGCTTTTATTTCAAGTAAACAAAAAAAGTAAAATAAAATCCGCTAACGTGCCCTTTAAAGCCCATTAACGGAAGCCAGGAAAAAAATCCATGTCGGTTAATTCATATACTTCCAAGGACTTCTGTCAGTGTTGTTCTCAAGTGTTCAACAGCGCATAGCAGTTCAATTATATGGACTCGGGTTTTGTCTCACATCAGAGTTTAGCGTATTGTCAGCGCAGAGACTCCAGCTGATTGAATTAGCCAGTTGTGACTCTTTGACCACTGATGTGAATGTAATTTCCCTTATTTCCACCTGTCATGTATGTTTTGGTGTGTGAAATTCTCTCTCTCTCTCAAACACACACACACACGTTGCAGCAATTTTCAGTTCTCGGAGGCACCAGAACTAGCCAGCCTCTTTCTACTCTGTCAAATGATCAGCTTCAAATAAAGGCTTGTAGGCAGGCGAGCATGTAAGCTCTCCCACGACTCTACTCTCCCACAATTGCACACGGTAGAAGGAGAGCGAGACAGAGAGAGCGAGCCCATGCACGTATCTGTATCGCCCGCTTGTATTTCTCACATGTGTATTCACGCATGCATGGCACAGATGCCAGGATTATCTCCATGCCTGCTTCTTACGGTCCTTTTCTCCATAACACTGCAGCCAACACTTCACGCACTTTTCCCCAGATCCCCATTATCAGTACTGCAGACACAATTACCAAAAGCAACTTGGGACAGGCAGTATTTTCCACCTTCCAAATCCCCAATAGAGTCTCATGTAGCACTAACACAACATCTCCTGTGTTTCTGTGCCTGCTAATCCCGGGAATCAGGAGACACGGCTGCGTAATGACTGAAATGATTAGCCCCTCCGCTGCCCCCACAATCACCCCCCGCCGGCTCCTACATCACCTAATATTGATCCACGCCTGGACCAGAGCGGTCGCTCAGCCTCCTCTATGAGTAAGATCCTATAGACTCACCTTCATCTCTTACAAAACCCGCCTTCCCTTTGTTCCTTTTGTTTTAATCCGTTCAGGCTAAATAAACGCATGAAATGTAGATTTTGTGCAAGACTACAGCAAAAGGAGATAAGAAGGCACAGAAAGAACAGAGAAGGGATGTTTAGGATTAAGTTACTAGGCAGAGAAGAAGAGATCAGAGTGAAAAATGTGAGTTAAAGGGGAGATAAGCAGGATAAGAGATAAAATGACAGAGGAGTAAAAAAAATGGCAGACCAGTCACAAAGGTGCTGTGGACCTTCATCTGGGGGTTAGAGAGCATTCGTAATCCCCTTAGTGCTGTGTATGGAGCCATGCATGCAACCACACAAATTCACATAAAATAAACAGCAGAATTCATCACTAGCTATGGTGCTAGCTATGCATTCTCCAGGCTGCTGTAGAAAAAACGGTCTGCTGGACACCAGCGACAAGCTTGGAGCTCATTTAACTGCAACAGCCGTCTGAGTCACTGTGCTGAAAGCAGGCGCTGGTCGATTTGTTCGGCTCCTTTAACTTGTGAAATAAAAGCAGGGACATCCAGTGTGCAGTGCACACTGGATGTCCCTGAACCATATTTGTGATTCTGCATGAATTGCAGCTGCGGTCTAGCAGTTAACCACAATCATTTCTCGTGCAGATTGTGACTTTACGAGCATATTAAGACAAAAGGAACATTGCAGTCCAATCTAACGGTGACATTTTCGTGCAAATGTGAGCACAGTTTATTCACCCCCAACAGCAAATAGATCAGCTGCACAGATGTAGCTGTTAACTACCAACACATGTAGCAACTGTGCGTTTCAGCGACTGCACACACACTTTCAAATATATGATAATAATTTCCCTTCAGAACGCGCTCATTTCATCTTGTTTTGTTTTTTATTACCTACAAATGTTCATGAACTGGAGTCATAAAAAATCAGGACAACATGTTCTTTACTCATTTCTGTTAAAACATTTTCAATTCAATTCAAAACCCTCCACTGAAACTTTGCATGTGTCTATTTGTGCTGTGTGTCTTTCTGTTGGCTTTATTTGCAATGACGGCACATCTGAATTCAGTTTGCATTCAGTCTAAACACACCTTGTGAGACAATCGTGTTTAAAGTACATATCAGAGAACTAGCACGTGAACTAAATTTAAACACATTCAAAGGAAAGGCTGACATGGAGCTACCGAACAGCACACAAAGGCACTGAATAGTGAAGCAAAAATATAAGTAGAAGAGAAGTACCCCGTTCTCCAAATATGTCCGTGAATGATGGGCTCTGAATAAGCTACAGGCTTTCATAGCTGAGATAGGAGCTGCTAATGCCGGGGTGATTTTGTCTGCCATTGCTTTATGCCTATCAAAAACCCCTCACGTGACACAGACTGCCAGAAGACTTAGGAGAGACTCGGTGAAAGAGGGTTATACAGTCTTAAAAAAACTCAGCAGCCCAGATTATGGTTGTAACGCTGGATCTGAGTGTGATGACTTAAAAACAACCATCTCTGTCTCAGACCGGTCCAGATTTCACGCTCCCCTGATAGAGCTCAGGTCCTTTGGCAAGCGAAAATAGAAGACAAATTGCATCGTCCAGATGTGCCAAGCAGATAGAGACCTATTGATATTAGCCCAGGGCTGTAACGGCTGCCAAAAGCACCTCTACTAACTATTGACTTGAATGGAGTGTTACTTTTGTATTCTTTGTTGGTCTTATTTTCTTTCTTCCTCACTCTTATGCTCTTCCTCTCCCCCCTTGGTTGAATATCAGCTTTTGCACTATTCCCGAATGAGCATATTCTCCACCACATGTGTGACAGTGTGGTGCAGTTGCATCTTTCTTCATGTAAATGCATTACTGAAATAAGAAGGAGATTAAGAGAGAACAGAGACGGGGGGTCGTCGATTTGAGCGAGCGTACAGAGGGAACAAGAGGCTTGCACGTCGGCACAGACACTAAGACAAACACGCGAGCACGCACGCGCAAAGACACACACCCAACGCGCCCATCATTGGGATGATGAATGAAGCCCACACAGCACTGGAAAACAGAGCAGGACCACTACGACCTTGGTTGAAAACACACTGGGGAGAGATGGAGCGTAGTGGAGAGGGATGAGAGAGAGATGGGGGCTGATATATCCTAAGTGTGGCTGTGTGTGGCTGCTGAAACATACCGTGTAGACCCCACATTTTGCTGTTATTGCGGAATGCCTCTTTAAAAGGTTCTACTTACAAGATCAGGCTTAAAACTTTTCTTTTTTAAAGTCGGGGCTGGATCAGGTGACCCTGAATCCACTGCAATAGGTCTAGGCTGCTGGTGTTTCTTCTTCACTCACATCTTTATACATCACTCTGCATTTAATCATTAGTCATCAATCTCTGCCTCTCTTCAACAGCATGTCTTTTTGTCCATATATTGTAATAACAAAATATAATGTTACACAATTAAATGTGATTAAAAGCAAAATAATTGTACTTTCATGTGGTGTCAGAAATAAAAAGTAAAAATAAGTTTGGACTGAGGAAAATGTGATTATGTCTAATAAGTCATAAATAATTGTTGGGAAGTCTCAGATTTTGGCTTACAATGAAATATATAAAAGGTTAGAATGTTTGAAAACCTTTGATTGGTGGTGCAGCCATCAACATGTTGTTGTACTCTTCAAATAATAAAATGCACCAATCCCATGTTGTTTGCAGTGTCCATGTTTTGACATTTGGACATTAAGCATATGAAAAATGACATAGCTAACTTGTTACTATTTAGATGTTGAAATAAATGTGGTGAAGGTTGGGTTAATTGGTGATAATACATTAGTTGTAGGTGTAAATGTGAGTCCAGTGGTACCAAGACCAAACCCGTCAGACCGGACAGGTGTAGGTTTCAGCTTAGACATTATTTTGTTAAGTAGGATGTTCAAAGCAAACACTGCAAACTTAATCAAGAGCTGTGCAATAATGTTTTTACTTATGTGTACCTAATGAATTACGCCTTATCTGAATGCTTAGTTGGACTGCGCCCGCCAAATGTCCTGTGTACAGGCTACTAAATACATGTACCATGCCAGCAAAACAAAATTAGGCCTACTGGCAGGTGTGATAAATCTAACCGAGGGCTGTTTTCTTCCCGTAAAACGACATGCGATCCATGAAAAGTGATCCAGGAAGCAATGAACATGAGCTAAGTAGCTGATAATGGCCTGGGATGATGATACAGAATCTATTGTACAGTATCACTGTATCAACATCACAGTGCAACCTTACACAGAGTTTGAACCCTGCCTCATTTAAGATGTAATCTCTCTGTTGTGTGGAGAGCTCCATTAAAATTAGACTGTTCTGACAATTAAACTATGAAAGCCATCAATCAAAGTGACATTATCTACGGGGACACTGCCCCAAGTGGCCGATCTGACAGGTCGAGCTGGGCCAGAGTACAGAAGACAGCCAAATAATCCATAAACATAATGGACATCAATATTGAAAAGATGACAGATGAGACTGCCGACAGAGGCCAGGATTCAATTTCTATTCTTTTTTTTTGCTGTGGGAGACCATATCGCGTTTCACAAAGTCATTTGTCAGCCATGAGGCCAGTGAAGCCAAGCTTCTCCAACATGTGAGCCAAGGGCGGTTGTTCCACTGACGCAAATGACAAAATGAATCAGGCATGGGACAATAATGACAGTGATATAAATAATGAAACCATCAAAGTGTTTGGTGGGCATTGACACAGAAACACATCATGTGAACTACAGTGACATAACATAAAACCCATTAAGCTATATTTTCTAAGGCTGTGAATGAGCATAATTTATTTGCAATCAAATAATTAAAAGGCAAAACTCTTCTTAAGCCTTGGGAGCGACTTTTACTGAAGGTGTGAGCCGGCAAAAATATTGCTTGCGATTCATTTACATGTGGAAGCAGAAAAGAAAAGATTTACTTCCAGTCTCGAACGGATCCAGCTGGAGTTCAAGGATCTTGGTTCTCCAGCCGGTTTGAGAAATGGGCTTCTCCTTCAGAAAAGATCGATTGTTAACATGATTGTTTATCACTGCAAGTAATCCATACACCAAAGAAGAGGCAATGCTGTGGGGCTGCACTGAGTGTGCCACGATAAATTTTACTCGCCGGAGTCTGACCTGATCGCGCAATAAGTCAGACAATGTCCACAGCAGGACAGATTCACTACTGGTTTGATCTTTATTATAATCTCATTGCAAATTATTTGCAATTAAAGAGATGATAGATATGCACAAACCCGGCCCTACCCTGTAACAATGGGATAAAATATGACTTGTATTATCATATTTCTCACTTGACCCTGTAAGAAGCACAAAAACACAAGATATGTTGTATTGTATAGTAATAAAGTTGTGTTGCTGGAGTTCTGAATTTGTCAAGGAGTGCTACTTGACTGTGATTTGACAAGCTGCAATTTTTGGGCTTAACTTTTCTGAGCGCGCTAACCTGTTGTTTCTACAAAAGCACAGTTTGATTTTTTAAGAAAGGAATAATAATAATAAAAAAAAATCAGTTTTAAGTAGGCATAACCACATGGGTCTCGTGGTATTAGAATTAAGACACCAAGAGACCAAACTGCTGATGTTTGTGTTATGAGTGGATTTGTATTCAGACTCAGTTTCAGAATTGTTCCAGCCCTAATGCTAACAAATGAGGTAGCAGTAATCCCTTACAGCAGCCACTCTGGAAATCATTAAAGGGAAATACTCTGCTCATTTCCAAATCCATATGTTTTTATTCTTGGACTCTACTAGAGTAGCTTTGCATGTTTCACAGTGCAAAATAATCCTTATTTATCTCACACCAGTTTTGACAAAGATTTTGCAAGGCTGTACAAGAAAAGCCTGCCTAAATCTTTCTGTGAATGTTTGCAAAGATCTACAAAGGATTATTCCTGAATACCCAGATCCACAGCACCGTGTCAAAGTACCATTCCTCGCCTAAGCAAGTGCAAAGTTCAGCCGCGAACGAGACTCGAGCTGCTGCTGCATCCTGGACCAAGGTTAGCGTAACTGGTCGTGGGAGAGACAAACAAGCCAGCCCGATCGTTCTCACAGTGCTGTGGTTATGTAAGACTTAACGCCATGAATCTTATCCGCAAATGTGTGTGCATCACATAAACCTGCTAAAATTGAATGTGCAATAAACACAGCGACCTCTGTCTAAATCCCACAAATGCTAGGCACAGCTTCAACCAGGTAAAACTTCCATCAGCAATAACAAAGGGAATGTTAATGTAACATAATCCATAAACAATGTTCCCAACTGGGTCAGAGCCCTTATGAATGGATTAAAAATATGAATTATGGTTCTAAAACTTCATCTCTCCGTGCTTTAAGAGGATTAGATCATGCATTCTGTTCTCCTCACACCCAAATGGCCCAGGATGTATCACCTACAGTCTCTGTGGTTAACCAGAGCTCAGGGGAAGTGCATTCAGGTTAGTAACAAAGAACTTTTGTGTATTTTTTATATATGCGATTTCACTCCATTACATTTATTCGCTTGTTGGAAAAAAACAAACAAAAAACAAACAAGGTAATAAAACTGTTTACTATTTAATTTGAAGAATTATTACTTAATTGAAGACACAGTCATCTAAACAGAACAAATAATAATGGCACGTGTTACCGTCTCTACGAGAGAAACATACCATAAAATTAGGATTTATAAAGTAACACTGAGAACTTGGAAGAGCTCGGCATTATTTCACACTGCACTGATTCCCCAACAACAGAGTGTGGAATCAGCTTTTATGCCATTTCCCTGCATATTTGTGGAGGTTTACACCGACCTTTCTCTGAGCAGCCCCATCCTTTGTTGTGTCCCAGACAAGACTCTCCTTTTAATCCGGAAATATGCTAAACTAGCCTAAAGCAAGTCACATTGGGCTTTAAATAAGACAGGGAGAAAGCACTGCACACTACTCCTTCTTTAAGAGGACACCCATCTATTTTAAGTTTGTTATCATTAATGCGTTATGACAAAGGAACAGCCCTGGTCCAAAGCACTTACTGTCTATTAGCAGAAAAAATGGATAAAAAAAAAAAATCAACCTCACAAAATCATTCACGCCTTTGTGTCTGCTTAATTTCTGTTCCATTTAATTTGATTCAAATGTGGCAGCTAGCACCATCAGGGCAAATATGCAAGCAGTCACCATTACTTAGCCAATGATTTTCTTTCTTGGTGTATACTTCCCTCCATCATGCCATTGTTTGTCCTCATATACACAGCCCACAAGGATTCTGAATTTCCTAGCCATATCTCACATCAGCATGCTCGTTGGAAATTCAATTAATTTCCCTCTCAGCTTGCACTAGCAGCTAGGCCTCTCTAACCTTGGCATATTTACACTCAAGCTCCTGCACAAGGTGAAGAATATACAGGAATGAGCTGGCAGCGAGTTACGCTCTCTCTGTGTCTCTGGCTTTTTCTATCCAACCCTTGTGGAAAATTGTGATGCACTCTTGTTTGTTGAGTGGTCCTTCTGCAAAAATATCGTGTCCTATGTGGCTTGTTTTGGGACACAAGTAGCACACCTGGACCAATGCTACAGAGTGGTACTGTGGCGCATTTCATCCTACTGTGATGGTGTACAGTTACCTAAATATATTAAGGCACCATTTTAAATGTCTGCTAATTAGATCTTAGCTCATAACAACACAGACAGGCGTTATTCTGGCTTGACAGGGGGCTACAAAACTAAGAAAAGCAGTCATAAACATGCCAATCAAGCACAGCATGTACACATCCACAGTGCTGAGAAGTGATCTAATTAGGTATATGAAGTGGAAACACCTGTGGGGGTGAGGCCTCTAGCACCTCGACATTACAAAAACCAGTAATTTTTTTTTCAACCTGACAAAAACTACAGCTCCTGCACATTTTCCACGTGCAGCTTAAATTAGGCGATCATTTGGCCAAGTACCATTCATCCCTTTTTTTCATTTGTTTTTTGTGATGCTTAATGAGAAATCTTTGCATGTGTTCGCATCGTCTATGGAGTGGCAGCAGGGAAACAAACCGCTGGCATGTCCCTGTCTATTAAGTTCGCAAACAAACGAGTTACATGTTAAAATGTCTATAAAACCTCATATAAAAATCATAATCTGTGACTTAATGGGGAGTTATGTGCCTCAGTAGGTGAAGGGATGTTATATAGAGACAGGCACAGAGAAAATAAATTAGAACATTTCTCAAAATGTCACACCGTTCCTTTAAATTCATTCCTTAGGCAGCATCAGATGATAGCAAAAAAGAACGATATTTTAACCATTAATGGCCCGGTCGCACCAGAGTAGAATATAGCAGCTACCTTCTTGTTCACGAGGAAGAATCAGTAAAGGGTGATTTCGCTATTTATGGAGGAATTTCTGCTTTAAATCTACGAGGTTCTGGCTGGATTCTGAATTTGAGTAGCCAGTGTAAATCTCAGTTCAGAGGCTGAACTGATTTGTGATTTTCCCCAATTTATTACAGTTGATCTCAGTATCACAAACGGATTGCATCTCATTACCACGTCGAACATGTTCAATCGCAAACTGCTGTCTTATTGATGTGTAATAGTGACCTTAATGCACCAAAGTTGTTTTGAAAAAATGGCAACTGACTTCAACTGGTGACTTCAATGAGAAGTTTAGTGTACATGATTTTGGCTGTGTGATGGTCCCCAATGTGATTGCAGCATGAAACCTTCCTATTTAAATATGACCACAACCCAGCATCATATTTACCTTTACAGAAAGTGAACAACAAAGTTTGATCAGTTGTAAGCAAGTTATGCTAAACCACAGTCATAAAGGCTACACTCATTTAAGATTAGTTTGAAATGGCCCATTCATGCTAATTTATACCAATTATTTCCAAATTATAGGCTCTAAAAATGACTGTTGACAGCCGATTAAGCCAAAGCTGTGCAGTAAAGGTATTGTAGTGCAAAAATACACATTTCATTGCAAATCTTCTTCACCTTGCCACAGGACTTAACATGTATTTAGACGATTCTACCAACATCTCTTTTTTATAGGTCTCAATGACCCGTTTCTCCTGGCTAACCAGACAACACTCAGTTGGTCCATGTTGTGCAGAAGAGGAGTCAAATGACATGTCGGACGCCCTCTTTCATGTCTGTGTGCACATACCCTGAAGCAGAAAGCCCGAGTTGACAAAGAAAGCCGATAACCCCGACACACAATACCCTTTTTTTTTTGACTGTGGTTTTAGGTCAAAGAAAGCCAGACTATTTTGAACTTTGTTGTGCACCACTCAGAAGACTAGTGAACACAAGCTGTCTGACTGTAGGAGCTGTGACTGCGTGTTTGTGTCACTTTAGCTAATAGTGCTACTATGATTTTCTGGAGCTGGACCTGCTAACACTCTGCTCTGGTGGAAAGCTAGACCAAAGGTATCATCCAGCTCCATCTGGAACGCGAGACAAATCCATTCATATTTTAATGCTTACCCATGTCCTGCCATTCAGCTGGCAACACACCAGGCTCCTTGCCTTGCAAGTGGTGAGCCCACATGGCAAACCAACAAGACAGCAGCTGACTAATGACTGTTTCTGTAAGCTAATGCTGCGTTTGACCAGCAGTGTAATTATATAGTGTGTCATTTGTTGTTGTTATTACTGAGGCTGCAGCAACACAAGCAGATTTGTTCGGTTGCTGAGTAGCTGATAATCACGACAGTACATGATATAAATATGCTCAAGCACAATATCAGTCTGTGCTAGCCTCTTGTATGGTAGTTAGACATGTTTTGCTATGCTACAGGAGTTTTTTTAAAATTCCCTAAAAATAATTACCTGATTAATGTTGAAAAACAGCAAAAATTGCACTTTAACTGTCTGTCGCTGTCCCTCCAGCGGGAAGAAGACAAAATGACAGCAAATGAGAGCTAGGACACGACATTCTGAGTTAGACAGCATGTGCTTTGTGTGAATCTCTACAGCTATGAGGACCAAAAACTCCTAACTTGGAGAAAAATGAGCCAGGCTGAGATTTATGTTTGCAGCACTGATACAGCAAGAGCTTTTGTAAACCACTGTTAAGTTTAATATATGGTTAGCCCTTGCTGTGGGCCTAAAAATATTGGGTTCACCTATGACTGGTAAAATAGTGCAAACACAGTACTTTCATGTGTAGACCATAGGTGTGGCTATAGACAGTATATAAGGCAATATATAGTATAAGACACCAAATATCTATATTCTTATCAAAACCTGCATGCTGTAGCAGGTTTCACATGCTGGAGTATCTAGACTACTAGAGGTGGTGCTTATTAAATATAAGAGTGTAATGTGAGCAGGAGTCTACTGATTCACATTTAGGGCACCTTATCCTTTTTTCAGGTGCCCTACTAGGACACCTGATGCTTTGTTGTCCTATATGAGGACAACAAAGCATCTGCACGATGCCCAGATTACAACACTTTTACAATCAGATAATGCATGTCATCTTTTTCTCAAGTAACCAAATAAACACACAGACAAGCTGTCCATATGAAGTAAAAAAGCTCCATTCATTAAACCAGGACATCATCTTTTATTGGTCCTTTTTTATGGAGTCAAATGCCAATTGTAGGCACTTTCCGCGGGCTATACAGCCCCATAAGTGGTGCGTGGTTTTCATCAATTTGTGTTACAGTAGCTCCTTTGTGGGACTGGCCACATGGGCCAACTGTTGCTCCCGACATGCACCAATGAGCCCGTGATCTTGTTGCTTGCTTCCCCCTGAGCCAGTTTTGCAAAGTCCAAGGCGCCTGCACGCTGGAACACCTCACATGACCAGGGTTTTAGAGATGCTTTGACCCAGTCTTCTACCTGTCACAAAGTAGCCCTTGTCAAAGTCGCTCAGATCAACAATTTTTTCTGCTTCGAGCACGTCAGCTTCAAGAAAAGACTGTTGGCTTGTTCGCTAATATATCACACCCCTCAACAGGTGTTACTGTAACGAGATAATCAACGTTGTTCACTTCAGCAGTCGGATGTTTTATATACTAAAACATATTATCAAAAACAACTCAACAGAAAGGAAGCAGCTCAGTATCAGTATCAGACAGATGTTTCACAATCTCCATTTTCATTTTGCTGCTTACCGCTCTAACCCATTGAGAAGCACTTCAGGCACTCGTATAACCGAAGAAATTGGCTCAGCACATCACTCTGAGAAATCCAAATATGCATTCAGCAGGGCTTTCGGAGTGCAGGAAAAGACATCTGTAGTGTCACTTTAGTGGGCAGAGCAACAGCTTTTCTCTTGAAGACTTGGAAAATATTTGTGTGACATGAATGACTGGAGTTCCACTGCGCCAACAGCTAATCACATCACCAATAATGCTATTTTGAGCCAGTCATATGACACTCGTGCAACATGACTGATCATCTAAATAAAACTTCAGAAAAACAAATGTGCTAATGTTGTGATATCACACATCTGATAGACGAGACAGTGCAGATGGGCATTCCTTTGGACATGCTACTCCAAATCGACTGTGTTCTGCTTCCAAGCACCAAATTAGTTTTCAGTATTAACTTCTGAAATCAAAGAATAATGCACACTGAATTACAGCAAACTCTACAGATCACTTCTGATTTTGGTTTGGATGTTTTTCAGGTGATATTTTTCCTGGTCTGCAACTTTTCTGCTCTCATTCACTCAGCTGCTGTCCTGGTGAGTCTAATTATAGAGCTGTAGGCGTTACCTGTCCACACCTCCTGTCCAGCATCAAACAACTGACAGACCTTTGCCACTGAATTGGATTGGCCACCCCAGAGCCCAGACTTCAACATTACTGAAAACAGTGTGGATCGTCTAGACAGAGAACAAACCAAAAAGCAGTCAACATCCAAAGAAGAGCTTTGAATGTACTTCGAGAAGCCTGGAGAACTATTCCTGAAGACTACTTAAAGAAATGACCAGAAAGCTGCCTCAGACAGTTCAGACTGTGCTCAAGCATAAAGGTGGTCATACCTAATATTGACTCTTAAGCTTGTTTGAATCAAACAGTTTCTTTCATTATATACTGCTTTAATTAATCACAAACCTTGGCTCAAAACTTTTGCACAGTACTTTAGGCTGTCCTGTTATATAATAATGTGATATATGAAATTTAAGCCAAGAGAGGAAAAAACATCCTCACAACTTTAAGAAACAGGTTCAGATGGTTGTAAGTAATTCAATCGACTTAGTTCAAACTCAACAGAAGTTGGCATAATTCATATTATGCGTTGATATAATCAACATAATCAACATGACAGTGTGCTTTTTTTTTTTTTAAAGCAACCCTTCA
>VUQR01031980.1:67394-102976 GCA_015108515.1 Hemichromis elongatus
TTTGGCAATCCCCCCCCCCCCCCCTCCCCCTCCTGCTCCGCTCTCCATCTCAGCCTCGTTCCATTATTTTCAGGATGACAAAAAAATATATGACAATAAAATCCCCGATGCTGCCGAGAGCGAGGGCTGGCCCTAAGGTGACCCTGTTACTCTCATCAGCCTCCGTTCCACTTTTCCTTCCACCTTCACTGATAGCTCTGCCACACGGCGGCTGCCACTCTCCGTTTACATTATTCCACCCTCACACCAGATACCGTCTGAACCTCACCACCACCCCACTCCAATTCATCTCACTCAGAACCCCTGCTGCGCACACACATATGCGCGCGCACACACAGGCGAGGGAAATTTCAATAATAATTTCAGAGTGGTATGATTGGATACGTTCCCATGGAGAGACGAAGGAAAAGCAAACCCGCAGAGGTGAGAGATGGAAAATGGGAAAGGGAGCGAGTGCGAACGTGTGTGGATGAAGGGATCTAACAACTTTGCTTCTATCTCATTTGCAGATCCTATCCCTCTCGGTCTAGATTACGCTGTTATCCCCATGCCAAAATAAAGGCTTATCAGCCCAGCCTTTCTTGTGTGCACTGCCTGAACGTATGCTCCGTGAGACCGGAGAATAGATCTCTTTCAACTCATCTTCATGAACACTGTAAAAAAAATCAAATCGTATTTAGCCACTTATTTTTATGTGCTGTAGAGTGTAAGAAATGGGGATGTTTGTAGATGCAATGCGCCTTTCAAAACCTTTTAATTTTGTTTTACCATCATCAACTTGAATCAGTAAACTATATTATGCTGATACAGTCATAAAAAGAGGCTTACGTACAAGTGAAAACATTATTTTCTCTACAGAAGTATCACACCTCGGCATCGGTGTATCGCACACAAATTATTATTAGTTGAAGCCTATTTATTCAGTGTAAACCACCAGACGCTAAAGGAAACAGTCACGTGATACTTCACAGGGTTAAATCTGCCATTTGATTTCAATCTTTCAGTTTGTTATCGATCTCGTGTTTTGAGCTTTAATCTGCTCACTGTTCGCAGCTGCGGAAATGTTTGCGTCTGCCTCGGCTTTTAGGTAAAACCATTTTTTAAGTGGTCTACGTTCAACTGCCCATCGGGACAAAAATAACCTCGAAATAAAAGTCACATGATTTGGCAATTTAGAGTTTTCTAATGCAGAGTTATGGAGTTAATGCACATAGATCATTACTCTGTTTAAGGTGGTTATAACAGTTTTAATCATGGGTTAAGGATGGTTTATGCATGAAACTGCATGAAATTTGAACGGTTTACAACATCACAAAGTAAAAAAAACAGTATACGTGACACAGTGAGACCCTTACTTTTATCATAATTGATGCACTATTTACTAACTGTTTGTAACTGTGAAAGACACGTTTTTTAGTCAAACACCAACACCTTTTTTTTATTGTTTAAGAATAAGGGTACATATTATGTACAGTTGTCTGTTTCAGTGTAATTCAATTGAATTTTATTTATAAAGCACCAAAACACAACAAAAGTTGCCTCAAGGTGTTTTATTTTGTAAGGTAAAGACACAGACAAAAACGAAGGAAAGTTTTAAAATATTTACATTTAAAAGTTGTAAAAGTCTCCCTGAAACATGAACTAATATAAGGTTCGTTAACATTAACCAATTGCTGTTGAATGTTGTAGACCTGGGTTGGGGCACTCCAGGCGTCAAGGGCCGGAGTCCTGCAGGTTTTAGATCTAAACCTGCGTCAACACCCCTGAATCAAATGATCAGTTCATCACCAGACCTCTGGAGAGATTCGAGACATGTTGAGGAGCTCATTTAGCCATTTGAATCAGCTGTGTTGGATCAAGGACATCTAAAACCTGCAGGACACCGGCCCTCGAGGCCTGGAGCTCCCCCTCCCCTGTCGTAGACTTTCTATTACTTCACTTCTTCTTCTTATTACTTACTTACTGTGTTGTTATGTTGTGTTGTGTTGTGGTATATGTAGTGCCGACGTGGGACAGTTTTTCCAATTTCATTGTACTCTTATACTATGTATGACTGTGCAATTATAATAAAGAGTTGTCTCTTATGTTGTCACTCGTGGTGCTTTCTGATTTGCTACATGTGAGTCGCACTTTAAAACAAACCATGCCATGATCAGTAAATGTGCCCGATGTTATTTCTGGAAGTTTAGTCACAGTCAGTGTGGAGATGGTCATTTTATGTAGTTTATATGCATTACTATGAAATGTTTCAGACATTTAACTAGAGGGGCTTATTAGGGCAGTTGTGGTTCAAATAATGAAATGATGGGAGGGTATAATCTCAGAAAACAAACCAAAAATATTCTATATATTATGTAAGTTGTAAATTTCTTATATTTAGAGTGGCGAACAACCACTTTGCCATTTCTAATTCACCCTCAGTGCACCAGAGCAGTCACCACACATTAGTGATGATCTGCTGCAGTTACAATGAGCGCGTTGTTTTCTTCTGGAAAGACCCAATTCTCTGCAAATGTCTCTTCAAAGTCCAAATATGATAAAGATCTAGGGAAAAAGAATATTTCCTCATTTATAAATTAGACAAAGGAAAATTTGATTTCGTTATCCACTGCAAGCGGCTGTGGCGTGATGACGCAGATTTAATCTTGCAGAGTGAAGCAAAAATACTCCCTGACAAAAAGATCATTTTTTTAGATTTGGCTCTTTCAGCAGGATGACTTTAACTAGAGATTTCTTTGTTCTCTAAAACACGGCGTTGTAATGTGTTTTCCTTTGCTCGTATGTATACACACACACACACACACACCACTTTAGCCTCCACCTCACTCTGGAGCAGTTTGCAGCTGAGTGTGCAGAGGCAGGGATGAGAATTAGCACATCCAAGTTCGAGTCCGAAAAGGGTGGATTGCTCTCTTCGAGTTACTCAAGTGTGGGAGTTCAAATATCTCAGGGTCTCGTTCATCACTGAGCGGAGAGTGAAGCGAGACACTGACAGACTGTATAGCAGTAACAGAAATGGACTGGCATTTATATATAACACTTTTCTAGTTTTACTGACCACTCGTACAGCACTCTGTTCATTACACTTTGAGCACATAACTGCCTCACATCCATGACCAACTTAGGACCAGCAGTTATCCTAACATGCATGACATGTGGGACTGTGGGAGGAAGCCAGAATACCTGAATGAAACCCAAACAAGCGCAGCGAAAGCCCTCACCTGTGCTCAGGAGCTGTGGGTGGTGATGGAAAGAATGAGATCGCAGATACAAGCAGCAGAAATTAGCTTCTTTTGAAGATGGTCTGTGACCATCCTTAAGGTTACGGATTGGGAGGGGCTCAGAGGTGAGGTGCTGCCCCTCTGAATCAAAGAGACAGAGTTAAGGGTGATTATGGCGTCTCATCAGGACACCCAAACCACCTCCTCCACAGGAGACCCAAAGGTTGTGAAGAGGGAGGTGTTGGCATGTTTGTCTAAACTGCTGTCCCTGTGGAGATTATCTGGATGGATTAATAGACAGCACTTTAACACTTTAAGAAATGAGTCCTCATTGAGAAAAGAAATGCCAACCTTAAAGCTAAATCTTTACTTTTGGAGAAAAATAAAACGATTCTAAAATAAATTTAAATCATTTTTGATGTGAGCCAGTCAGAATACATGTGTTTGTCCCCCCAAAAACAGTTTCCAAATGCCAAAAACCCCGTTTTCTGATATCACAGGGTTCAGGGTTTAAGCTTTGGGCTTCTTAAACCACATGTGTGTCAATTTCAGACAAAAGAGAGATTTTTTTTCCACCGAATATTATCTTGTGCCGTTATTTTCTTTTGTTTTTCACGGTGGCACTGCAGTGCAGCGGTTAGCACTGTCTCCACACAGCAGATAAAAGAAAGAAAGAAAGAAAGAAGCATGCCTTTCTGGTTGACTCGGCTCTTTTTGTACAGTCTGTATAGTCCTCATGCTCTCAATGTGCCTGAATGGATTTCCTGTGGTTCCTTTGGCTTCCACCAGACAAAAGTGTGTTAAGTCAATGGGGTCTCTATACATTGTAAACTGTATATAGATGTAAAGGACTGGTGTCCTGTCCAGGGTGTTACCTGCCTCTCGCCCTCTGAACTGAATAAACCCCACCAAAAAAAACGAAACATGCAAAAAAAGAAAAACTGCTGTAATATGCATCATTATTTGAAAATAGTGAAACTAAATAAATGAGTGCTACTTAATGTCAGCTTCAGTAAGGGTCAAACCTTTCAACAAGGCTGGATGCCCATCTGCCCCTTGGCTTTCACCTGCCTGTTAGGGTGGAACATATTGGTTCTGTGTAAGAGTCTGTGCATTTAAGCTGCGCAGCACAGAATAAGTGAATAGGACACACACACACACACGCGCGCACACACACACACGGGTGGGCTAACGGTGGCGAGCCTTATCGCTACACCACAAAGTGGGAAGATTAGATTACTCACTTCCCTAAACCTCTAACTTGGTTACCATAGCAATAGCAGTGTGACTGGGGCAGCGGTTGGTCACTGTGGAGGCTGCTGAAGCAGGAATGGACGTAACAATCACCAGGGGAACTGCGGGTCAGCCTGCGGCTTTAACTCCGCAGCTCCCCGATTCATTTGGTTCTATTCTTGTGTTTTCTAAATGAGGTCATCCTCTGGTCGTGTGCTTCAACATGGAGAGAAGTGACAACATGCTCAGAGCAGACATTCTTCTTCATTTCTCCTAATGGACTGTGCTGTAGCTGCTTTAAGAATCCCTGCATGCATGTTGATAAGATGTGTTGCTGCAAAATATTTGGAGGGTTGATAAACGGTAAAACGAGTGAGGTACCAGCTCGTGTTGCCGTTTCTGTGCACTGCTGCATAGCGGCTAAGGAAGATCAATTGATATTGAATTCATAATTGCACTATAGTGGAGCCTCGCCCTTAATTCAAATTAATGAAGTGCTTGCAAATCCATAGTGTTTTGGGTTTGATCATTAGATTAATTACCCCAATAAGGCTATTGTATTTCAATTAAGTCAAGTGCAGTGTTTATCTTTTCATTAGTCAACACTCAGAAAAATACATTTTACACAAAGAGTGGAGACATGTGTACTTATAGAGAGAGAGGAATACAAATCGAACTTATAGTATATCAGCCTTATTGTACTTCAAGTTCTGTTTTTAGGGTTAACGTTTCCATTTCAGCTCGCAAAAACAGTCATCTTCCACGGACTTTTGTTGAGTACTTGCATCAAAAGCCCTTGCTGTACTGATTGATTTAACTAAATTGACAAAGACTACAACACTGTGACCTTCCAGTGTGTTATCTATTAGAACTGAAAGTATACACTATCATCTCAGTTTTGTCTTCATTTTCAGTTTGTTTTAGTTTGAGTTCACTAAAATACCATCATAAGTGCTTCTAATCTGTGAGGCTAAACAAAGCACAGGAAATAATTAGAGTGACACACAAAAGAAGCCAGGTAGCTGGGAAAAAAAAGCAGGGGAGACACTTCGAAGACTGCCCCATAAATAGTGGCAATTACAGTGTTGACAGCCCTGATGCTCTCCCCCTGCTGTTAAGGACTTATAATGGAGTCATTTTTTACTATTCAAACTGGAAAAAAACAGGCTCTGATAAGTTATGGGACAATGTTTTGACCTTGACAAAGCACTTAATTCAGATAAGAGTTACCCTCGAAACCGCAGTGAAATTAGGTCACTACAATGCCGGTGGCTCACAGAGCATGACAGCATTTAAATCTTTGACTTAGCGGCTCGAGGCAGCAGAGTCCAGCTGACTCCTAACCAGTATTCTTGCTGGTCCAGCTTGGGACTATTTTATCTCTACTAGAACACTTTTCAAAAATTCACTGTTTAATATTGGATTGGAGAAGCCACAGCGAAGCATAGACCTAAAGTACTGTCGAGTCTTTTAAAAAGACAGTGAATAATTAAAGTCACTAGTTGGCAAAGTAGCATTTTTGCAAAATTAGTTCCATGTATAAAGAAGCATGAGATGACTTCTGCTTGACAAAAAATAAAAAAAGAAGAGGAAAAAATATTTTGTGTGTCTCAGAAATTGATTCGGGACAATGTTTAGAAATGTTATGCAAGCAAATAACTCTAATTTCCATGTGTTTCTACTGCACTATGACTAGATTTCATGACTCATACTGGTGTTTTGCAGTGACTGGGCTGCAGTGTGAGTGGCCAGTTTGCAAAGATGCTGTATTGAGCTCTGACTCTTTGAAGCTGAGCCAGTGCCGGCAGTGCTGATACTGTGACAGGACGTGCTTCTCTACAGTTCCTTTGGTGCAGCAGACGCTGGCCGATGACAGGTTTGCTGCAACTTGTGGAATAAAAAACATTAAAGTTCAAACATGGAGATAGTTTGCACGAAAGCTGCATACCCGTCACAAGACATCAAACTTATCTCAGCACCACGAAGAGGGACACCCAGCTCTGTGCAACACAATCCACTGTGTCTTATAGTGTTTAGGTTTACACTGACACTGACATTGTGATGCAGTCACAATGATCATATACTCTAATTTTACTACTATTGTTTTATACTAACAGCTGGCACCTGTCATAGCAATGACCAACACCAACATATAACATGAGCTGGGTGCTACTCATTGTGCCTGCAGGCTGCTTTCATGCCAGTTCAGTCTGTCAAAGCTTTGCTTGTTAGCTCACATTAAATTAAAGAGTTTATAATAAAATACACCAAAGGGAACTTGTGATTTTTCTTATTTTATGTACAAAAAATGTTGTGTACATTCATATTAAAGTGGCCACAGTTACAAATAATGAAACGGGCAATAAATAGGAAATACATTTCGTTAATGAGTCATTCCTGACAGTTTTTTGTACTCTGTTTCTGGAGGACGTTATTGATAGGAGACATTCCTAAAATGGTCTCAAGCACATGGCTCCGCCCATGTTACACCGAAACCATCTTTTAACATGGGGCGGCTAATCAGATTACACGTGGCTTAAAGGGAAAAGTACTAAATTTGTTTGTTTCAGACAGAAGAAGAACTGAAAGACTTCTCCAGGGTCCAGTATAAGATTTATGACCTACATGCAGAATGGCAGAAGATTGTGGTGCAGATAGCAGTTTTCTATTTGTTACACTCCAGGTTGTTGCAGAGCATTACTGCCTCTCAACCTTTAAGAAAAGAAAAGTAGCATCTTTGTCTATTGCTTGCTGCCACCTCCTGACAGTGGGCATGTTTTACTGGCCTGCCCACCAAACACATTTGATCATCCACAAAAAACGATTTTGGAACAGACACCCTCTGCTAAACCTGATCTCAGAATCCACCTCTCGCTCCACCTCCACTGCTGAAGCTGTCAATACTTCTTACGGGTATTTCGTGATCAGCTGCTGCGTGCATGAAATTTCACGGCAACCCGTCCAAATCTTGTGGAGATATTTCTGTGCGGACAAAAGCGGTGGACTGACATCCATGAGGTGGTGCTGCTTCAGTTCTAAAAATAAAGACTGTGGTTTTTTTCCCCTTTTACAACACTTCAGCTCATTTTTCCGAGGTGATATCATGCAAGAGCAGTTTTTATCTCTCTTACAGTTTGGCATTCTAACAAATGATCATCTGCCAGCAGCGCGAAATAGTCTGTCTTCTTTAAAAATATACTTGGACTGTTGAGATGCCTCGAAATCGTTCAGGCTCAAGGCTTTGCTCTGTCTTTGTTCTTGCATGATCATGTGAGCGCAATTCAATTTCTCCACTGCGCAATTTGATTTGGACAAATGCCTGATTCTGGCTAAAGGGGCCATGTGACTGCACAGTTGACTTGTGTACTTATCAGATAAAAAACAGCAAACACAAAGGAGAACACACACTGACGGGCGTGAATGCACCCCACGCTTGCACTGCCGCTGGCCTGCGCGCACACACACGCACACACACACACACACAGCCATGGAAACTAGCAACTTCCTGGCTGACCCAAGTTTTATGCGTGTAGATTTATCATCGGCCATTAAAATATATTTGATTTTCACTGAGATGGCTCTCTACTGCTGACTTCTTACAAGTCCAAGCCGTCTTTTACAACCGCTTGCTTTAACCTTCTCCCCTGCTCATAAAACACCAGCATCGTCTTCCACCTCTGGCAGATCCCGCCGCTCCTCGCTCCCTCCCTCCCCTCCATCTCTCCTACTGTATCTCTCCATCTATTGTGACCTCCGCTATGATTCTATCTTTATAGGGTGTGTTTGTGTTTCTCCTCCTCCTGTCCTTGCCCTCTTCTTTCCCTTCTTCCTCTTCTACTGCACAAATACCCTCTCCACCCTTGAGCTATTTTTTCTTAATTGTCTCTTTTCCTCCTGAATGATCGATTCGTCAGATTTATCTGACATTTTCAGAGTGAGGACAATTCTCAGGCTTCTACTTTAAACCGCCCAGGGGTCTCAGAAGGTGAACATTTATAATGAGCTTTCATGGGGATATTCAGAGAAAATCTGTCTCACTTAAAGAAATATGTGAACGATGACTCTAAACCTTTCACCTTTTGATCGTCTGACGCTACACTGATCATTCCTGTAGGTTTGGTTGGCCTACTCTTAATTTTTCATGACGACACACTAATTTTATCAGAATTTTTTTGTGTGTCTTTTTTAAGCCTGCTGTAGTAGTGTGTATGTCACACTATGTTATGGAGTGATGTCCTGTTGGGGAACTATTTTGAAGGACGCAGGAAGCATGCGCAATATTATTTTTCTGTTTTATGGTACTTAAACTTTAGATAAAAAATAGTAAAAGAAAACACATGTAAAATGAGTAAACTATGCTGTCTGCTGTGGCATTATTTGTTGCATCAGTGTGTTGGTATCACAGGGCTGTTGATTACTGCTCTTTGGCTTAAAGCTGCAGACAGTCAGTGGGTGTCATTTGGCATTAACACCTTGATACACCGGCCACAGTTAGAGTTTGCTCAGCCAGAACACTGCTGTTTGTTTAGCTTCCACTAAAGCTCGGTTTGATATGGGCACCAGAAACAACCTGGTTAGTTATAAAAAGGGTCATAATCTGGCTTTCAAATATTCACCTCTCACTACATTAAGCCTGCATGGTGATGAGGCCAACCAGTGCACATAGATATGAAGTGTCACTGATGACATGACACTTTGTACATGTCTCTTATGACTCCAACTGCAACAAATCTGTCCTTTTTTGTTATTCTGATGTCACGCAGCATCGGTAAGATTTTTTTTTTCTTTCCATTTTTAGACTAACATAAATAACCGCCTAACGAATTATTTGCATGTGTTGGTTGAAAACTCTGTTTTCTGACCTTTTGATGTTTTCAAGCAGACTGACAAGTTTACCACAAGTAAAATGAATTTTAAACATGCACTTAGCGAATGAGGTAAAAGAAGTCGGCAGAGTCACTGCTTAATGGATGTGTAAATAAATAAGTAAAAAGCAGAACTTGGAGGATCTGGCTGTTATTTTGCATGCAAACAATATAATTGTCAAACACTGTATGTCTCTGATGGCATTACAAGAAAAATGCTTTTGAAAAATGGATTAAAGCCCTGCAGCAGAACTCCAGGCTAACATTAGTCAACAGAGGTGTCAAACAAATGACCTGCAGGCTAGAACCTGGACCAGCAAGGGGTCCAACTTGGCTCATTGAAAAGTCTAAAAACTCACAGAAGGAGAGCGTTACTTTTTTGGTATTTTCCACTGTGTTTTGCACCAGGAGGCTTTGTGTTGTGTAAGAATGCATTAGTGGATCTGAGTGGTTGCCTCAACCGTAAATTTAACCTGAGCCAGAGTTTTGAATTGCTGTCAGGTTAGAGCCTCTTACTGAAAAAGACATTACCCATTCCTGCCATACCGCACAGCAATAAGGCGCTGGAGCCAAAGAGCCACTCTCTTTACAAAGAGTCTTAGTAATGACAGCAGGCTGGCTGGGAAAACTAGAACATATTGTTGAAATTGAACTTTTTTTTTCTCAAGACATCACATGCTGTTTGTCTGCTTTGTAATTAAATGGTTCATTAAAGGTGAATGTTTTCAGAAAGTGCTAATTTGCACTCAAACACTTTTCTTTATGGATTATTATGCAGTGGTTTACTGGTCCAACCAGCGTGATCAAATTGGTCCGTAAATGGCGTGTGAACTAAAACATTTGCCACCTTTAACCTGACTTTTTTGGCTAGAAATAATATATGTACCAATGTAAACAAGCGCTGGGTTTGGGGGGAATGTTGGCTTTGTAAATTAAAGCAAATTAACATAAGCAATTCCTTTCAAGTCCTGCTGAAGTGAAGCTTTTTCAGATTCAGAGTTCTTAGCGTTATAGGACTCTAAAAATTCTCTGTTTGTTATTGAACTCTCTTCTGTGCTATTTTGGTTGTTGTAAGGCACAGAGAGCATTAAGGGAAAAGAAACCCGGTGACTGCTTTCTTTCACTGCAGATTTTATGGTGGTGTCTTGCAATGAAATGCTTAGAAACAGCCTGAGGAAATGTGACCGTCTATACATGGAGCTCAGAGATAGACCAAGCATGTATGGCTTTACAAACAAATGGCCATGCCATTTTTTTTGTCTTTAATCCCGTGCAAGTGTAAGCACATCGTGTTCACAGAACGTATATAAAAATGTACATTTCATTTTGCTCCTCCTTCCTCCTGCTTCTTAGGGCTGTCTGTCCTCCTTCCCTCCCTCCATCTCTACGCCACTCGCCTTCTGTTTCCTCTGCTCTGTTATCTATTTTGCGACTTTCCCCAGGCCATTTCTTTGTCCACCCCCATCTCCCGTCCCCCTCGCTTTCCTCTCTATCTGTCTTTCCCTCTCTCGCTTTCTCTCTCTGGTTGACCTAGCACCAGTTTCATTTCCGCTTGTTCATCCGTCTATCTGCCGTCTTTTTGGGGGGCACTAATCTCTTTTTCAATCTCTCTCTCCCTCTCGTATATGCTTGGGAAAGCTCCATGCATCGGAGTTAATGAAGTAACTGCATGGGCAAACACACGGGAGGATAGAGAGGATGCAGAGTGGGGAGTGTAAATATATGCATGGGTACAAACGTGTTTTGACAGACGAGCCTGACTACAGTCTGTGCTGATGTTAGAGTTGAATCTTGTTAGTCAATTAAGCAACAAATTAGAGTCTTAGCTCAAAGACACGTTATTAATACGATGGGGGTTTATGTGATTAGTTACACAAAAGTTATTCATAAAAAAAGTCACTCATGGCTATAAGCTCATCTCAATCTTATTGCAATCGACTCTCACACAATTGTCACTCTCTCCCCAATGTCCACTGTTCATCGGCTTCGACGCTGCCCAGGCCACAATTTCGCCCTTTCACTCGGCTCTGTGAAGACGGACACGCAGCATACCGTCTCTGCAAATCTTGCCTTTCATTGTGGAATTTGCACAGAAAAAAGTAGTCAAACGAATCAGCATGAGATTAGAAATGTGAATTGTGTAATTTCTGGGCTTTTGCTTTAAGAAAAAAAACACTTTCAATTTTTAAAATAATTCCCTGTTTTTTAGGACATTATGCAAATTTTTGTCTGCCTGAGATCTGACAAAAATCAGTTGTGATTGAAAATCAGTTACAATCCCAATTGCTGTTTTTTTATTTTTAATAATGTATTTCCTGCTGGAGTCACATGATCTTTTACTGCAGCTGTGAGAAAAACCTGTTCACAAAAGTCGAGTTTTGAGAAAAGGACAAAAGACAAAACACATGCTGGCAACATCACATCCTCCATCTTTATCTGTGTTTGTTAGCAGCTGTCACGTAATGTAAGCTCACAGTTTCCCATACATGACTGGCTGTTTGATTAAAATGCATTACCAGTGAAAGTTTGCTCTGAATGTTAAAAATACAAATAAAAAATGATGTCATGCTCACTTGTTTTGTCCACTTGTTGCAATAATTAAATAAATAAGCATGAACCGGCAGAGTGCAGATCAGAGCCATCAATCTAAAACAATGAGCTAAAAGAGCCTAAAACACTACACAAAGCTAGAGGCAGCTCAGAGTGAGCTCTTAATCCTTTGTAAGTTTATCAGCAGAAGTGACCTTAATCACTGAGAGTTGTTAAATAATTAATGGTCATTTATAATATCCCACCCAAAAAAAAGAAACAATTAATAAACAACAAGATAAATAAAAGATAATAAAACAATAAGACAAATTCAAAATATACATTAAAAAAGGCAAAATCAAACACTTCTTTAACACTGTATAGTTCCTGCATGTTTACATGTAGGATGTCTCCGACACGTTCTTTGAACCAGCCCGTCACTGCAACAACGGACCACCTGGTTACTCACCGGGTCTCACCTTTATAGGTCTTATTAATCATTTTTATTGATGCATTGTTGTTGTTGTTTTTACTATTTTATTGAATTGGTGCCTTTTATAGATTTAAGTTTTTATCATTTTTACATATTGCTGTTGCTTTTTTTGTTTGGTTTTCATTACTGAGAGAAATTTCATAATCATTTTAATAAATATGAGCCCACGGTAATTTTCTTTTGTCACCTGCTAGCCACTTTACCTTCGCTAGGTTCTTTTAAAGTGTCCATGTTCAGCTCTGTGTGAGCGTTTGGGTTAGGTTAGGTTTCTTGTTGTCCATGTTTTGGTGATCGTCTCCCTGCCGTTTATTTTAGTGAACTTTGGTGAAATGTGTCGTCACTCACAGGGAATCATTTCCATGCTAACAACATGTTAATATGTGGCTGTGAGTGTGTGCGTAACTATTTGCATATGCTACTGTGCGTGTGTTGTGCATGGGCTTGTAATCAGTCAGCTGGTCCTGGACCAGTTGACTATTGCATCTCTAGATGTTATTAATTCCCTTGCTTTTATCTCTCTATTAATCTAATCTATGTATATAGTCATGCTACAGTTTTGATTCTAGCCCACTTGTGTAGCAAATTGTCTGGTATGAAATATGCTTTATAAATAAAGTTTTGCTTTAGTACGTGAATTCAATTACATTAAACATTAACGTTAGTAAAATAATAAGTGAAGCTAATAATGTTAAGAGAACACGTTTTTAATTTGTTTATCATATTATGAAATTTAAATACACTGAAGTCAGCCACTCATACCCAATAATAAATACAGTGCTGTGGAACACAGCGAGTATAGAGCAGCATATTAAAAAGCAGTATGTGAGGAGTTAGAACAGAGGAGGTGGAAGAGGAAGAGGTGAGTAATCTTACCATCGTCTCCTGATCCTGAGCCAGCATCTGCAAAGGAGAACAAACAGTTATTAACCAGAGGCTCTCACAGACGCAGACATTAGCTGAATAATGTGTGTCTGCATATGTAAGTGTGTGTCTGGACCTATTTGAATATCTGCTTGTGATTGTGTGCATGTACACAAGAGAGTGTCTGTGTGCGTGTGGGTGTGTTTAACCGAGATGAGGTCTCTGTGAAGACGGTGCAGAAAGTGATGCAGGGAGACAGATCTACAAAGAAGAAAAAAACAGCTGAAAAACCGGAGAGGAGGATTATAGTGAGGTGGAGGATGCATTGATGCTTTGAGCATCACGCAGCTCCCCCATTCTGTATCACAACACCTCCAACTGTGGACCTCTCAGTGGTTGAACTGTGGGAAGGCGCACTGTTGCAAATGTGTTTGTGTGTCAGCGAATCCTTCTTCATGGCTTTCCCACTGAATCTGTGTAAAGCCCCTTCAAACACACCGAGCTTACTGAGCTGTTCGACAATACAGCTGTGAAAGAGATACTCATGAGCACTCCGAAGCTCCGTGTAACTCGAGCTGCTGCACAAAGTGATCTGCTAAAACGCACAGTGCCAGAGCGCACGCAGGCCCTCCGAGGACTGCAGGGGGGATGAAAGCGCTGCCCCATATGAACACCCATGTGAGAGGGTTTTATAAGAAGAGGTCCACGTCATGGGGCAATTGCAGTCCCAGAACACATGGAGTCTAACCATCAAGCTGACACTGATACTTTCGTGACACAAGGTTTGGATCAATAAAATACATTTTTGATGGGAGTCGGTATTGTGAAGACTCTCTGAGGTCAGAGCAGCAGATGCTCGGATGTGTCAGGGGAAAGTAACTCTTATACTCTCGTTTGACTGATATTTTATATAGTTCAATGATCACTGAATAATTTAAATTGGTGTAATCATGAGTACTGTGTTGTGCGTTCATGCTGGTGATTTGGTTAAAGCCCTTATGCGTAGTGTTAGTTAGATAGGCAGTATTGAGTAATGCACTTTGGAAAGCTGCTTAGAATGTTACGATCACGGGTGTCAAACACGAGGCCTGGGAGCCAGAATAGGACAGGCAAAGGCTCCAATCTGGCCCACTGAATGGCTCTTGAAATTGTAAAGAAGTGCATAAATTTTTAAATTCTCATAGGTCATCAAGCTTCTCCCCTCGTCAATTTCTAGTCATACTACACCAAAATAATACATAATTGATAAATATTTAACTGACAGAAAGATCCTGTTATTTCCCCTAGTATTCCTTTTTTTTTTTTTTTACAGTCGGTTGTTCAAATTTGCAAAAAAAATGCATTTTTGATAATTATCACACAGTCGGGGCAAGGGAACCAGTCGTTTCACTTAAGATCAAAGTAGCCTGTGTGACCCCTCAACCAGCCAAACTCAATAATAGATATAAACCAGTGAAAGAATCCATCATCCTCACAGATGCCACACTTTTCTAAAAATGCAAACTACTATGAAAACACCATTAGCACCATGAAAATGCTATGATAATAATAATAATGATGATGAAGACTTTTCCCATAATGGCTACAAAATAAATGAAATAGGGATGAATTGTGATTAGAATCATTGACATCCATCAGCCTGATTCTGAATTGAGTCTTCGTGTAGGTGATGTTGGGACAAATGGTGTATGGTTGTTTACTAGTATTACTGAAAAAAGGGGTTCATTAGTGATTCGTTACCCCGAGGACGGATGAAAGAGAGATTGAGAAAATGGCCAATAAATATTTCAAACTGATACACTGTCAGAAATAACAGGGGTTGTTTATGACATTGTCTGGCTAAGATTAGTAAAATGACTGAAAGACTGAAAGAGTACAAACCTCTTCAAAGACAAACACACATTCAAAAGAGTGCTTCACGCGTAAATCCTCAAACCTGACAACGACTTAGCATTTACACACTTTTCCACCATCTGTTATTTGGTTAGATGCCCGAAATAAACACATTTCTTCATGTTTTCATTTACATTGTGACATAAGTGTGAATTTTTTAGCTTTTCATGTCTCAGAGAAGACATTTTCTAACAATAGACTAAAGAAGTTGTCATGGACTTTCAACATGATCAAGCTAAACACACAAGCTTAATGGTAGTGACAGTGACGTGTACATATTCACCAGTCAGGCATAATATTCTGACCGCTGACAGGTGAAGTGAATGCTGTTAGCAGATTGAATATTTGTGTTGACCTCGTCCACCAATGAAAGTGCCAACAATGGGCAGGTGAGCAATAGAATTGAATCATGGAGCAATGGAAAATGCTCTGCTGGGTACGTTAGGCAGGTGGCTATAATGCCAGACTGCTATATACATACTGTACATGTTGTAGCTTGTATAGCTTAATGTTCATGTTGTACTTCTTCCAACTGCCTTTGGACAAAAATCTTTATATTGTCGGTATGTTGAGATTTTCTTGCTCAATGACTTAAAAAAAATAGTTTATTTTTGCATTAAACCAAAAGGATACACACAAATCCCACTGGCTTTGCTTGCTGACCTACAAGGCCACACCTCTTGTATCTTGGTTCCAGCTCTGAATTTTTAAAAACACTTCAAAAACTGCAAAAAAAAGAATATCACTATTAAAATAAATAAATATTAATGAATGCGCTATGGAGATTTCATGAGGAAGAAAACCATGTTAAGTCAAAAAGTCTTGAACCACACTGAAAATCTGTCATATTTTTGATGTGGAAATAAAGGAAACAAATGTAAAAAATGTGGAAATACTAAAGTTGGTGCACTGATTCTATGTCAGCAGTAAATATGTAATCTCATCAGTGGAGCAAACCATATAAAAGTCAGATTCCCTGGAGTAGTGTCCCGTCCACTGAAGTAACTTTTGGATAAAAACTGACAAGTTTTTCCATATAAATCAAGTAGCAGCCATTGTTTACCTGGTATAAATATGTGTCTCTACATTTCCAGCCAAACGTTGCTTACTAAGCAGCATGGAGATAGTGGGCCCCTCAACATGTCAGAAGTCAAAGTGTTGTTCTCAGCAAAGAAGAGATTTCTCAGCATCAAACCACAGCATGACACAAGGTTCCTACGGGAGTCGGTGTGTGGCACTCGAACATGTTTTATGGAAATCACTTGGATCCAGAAGTGTAAATCTCTATATCTGCTTTGTAGAGAGATGCTACAGCAACTTTCCCACAGATACTTAATTAGCTAAATCAAGAGACAAAAAACTGTAACAAGTAAAAATCCTGTCAAAACAACGCTGTGGTCCCAGAGGATGAGGAGCACGTCTAAAGCACTTCTCAGGAGAGAACACAAATCAGCACTTCACAGTGGATGACTGGGAAAAAAAGTTCTTTTTGCTGATGAATTCAGTTTTAGATTTGTGGTAGTAAACAGAATGTGGTACTGTAGGACAGGAGACAAGCAGGAGGTAGCGGGAATATTTAAGTCTGCCAGTATTTTGTTGCTCTCGAGCTGCACCGAACTCCAAGCAGCACTCCATCCTTCAGGCCTCTGGCTTGCATGTCTGTGTAGAAAGATTCCTGCTGCACCGCCTGAGAACCAAAGAAAACCAAGGAGTGCTGATTTTCAAAGACCTTCCTGCACAGTCACTTCACCTCAGCTCTTTAAAACATTTACGGAGGCACGTGAAGCCTCAGAAGAAGTCTTGAAAACTTGTATGTCTGTGTGCAAAAGGAGAAGGCCAAATTTCTGCTGAATACTTCTTAAATGTATTAAACAAAATCAAAATATGTGTTAAATTCAAAAAGCATATTTGCTAGAAATCACTGATTTTGGAATCCTTGATTCATACCATTATTAAACTTCAAGAATAGAAACATTGAGTGATACTGACCGTAATTAGAAAGTTTCTTTTTTGTTTACAAGAAAACTATACTGGGCACCTTTAATATTAAAAAAAAAAAATTGCGAACAGCCTCTACAAAAACTCCTCTGCCTTTCTCCCTACACAACTCCAGTGACCTTGGAGTGTGTGGGACACTAAATGTGCAGTGTTTCATGAAAAGGCTTAGCTTTAAGGATCAGGCTGAAGTCAGAAGGGGTTCATGGGAGATCAATAAAAACCTTTAGAATCTGTACAAGGGTAAAGGTTTGAGGAGAAAAAGACTGACATTAGAAAATAGAACAAAACAGCAGGGGAGAGAGGCACAAGCTTACATTTCTTCCCATTTGTCTGCCAAATGAAGGGTCACAAAGAGGAGATACCACACAATTTTATTTTGTGAGAGGCACTGGAGGGTGAGGGAGAGAGCAGAGGAGGACTGCATCAATAGATGATAGAATTTTTTCCTAGTCTTAAAGCAATTGATTGGAAGAGGTGCGAAGCAGAAAGAAGAAGAGAGGAACCTTCTGGGGGAAACTGTTATTAACCTTACAGAGCTGCTGAGTCTGTACTGCATTGCACACAAACTGTACGCACACACACAGACACACGCAAGCACGTGCACGCACACACACACACACACACACACACACACATCAGTCCTTGCACATAAACACACTTTTCCACTTTTTTACTGTAAATAAGTATTGCAAGTTAGCGTTGAATAAGAAAGGATCGTCTGCATTTACAGTAATACCATCAGTGTTTGCCCCAAAATACACAACCTGTGACATGAACCTGTAGGAAAACACTACACTAACATATCAGTGTATATGCAAAGATGGCCTGTTTGAAAGGAGGACATCATTTGACGATGCTAGGCTGTTTAAAGGGAAAAAAGTTTCAAAGTGCCTAAAAACACATGCAATCTATGTGACTATTCTCTATTTGCAGTAATTAACTGCAAGGTCTCCATCTGATTGACATCAGTGCACCACACGAGGAAGGAAATTTCACATTTGGAGTACGTATGTGCAAATTAGATATTTTGGACACAGTATCATCGTGTCACGAGGGACCTTAAAGTATACAAGACTGGCGTACTTTTCTACTACCTCACGATGAATCTGCTCACCTGTGTGTGTGGCCAACAAGTGTGCTCTCTCTCAAAGAGCAGAGGTTTAATTGGTGCTGTTAAAATATTGTGTGCAATCCAGTCTGCTCTGTCTCAGCTGTGCGCACCTGTTCATTCCACAAGTTGTGGCTCTTTTTTTTTGTCCGCTTGTGTGCAGGTGTCTGGCAAGATTATTATACTTTGATTATGAAAGTTATATCACCATTTTATAACATGGTTTGTTAAAGAAAACCTTCAAAGCCCCTCCACAGCTCTGTATGCTTGTTCAAACCATACAAAATAAAATCAGTTATGGCCAGACCCAGACACTGGGCCTGTAAATGAAAATGGGCAGTGCTGCAAAAATCCTCTTGTAAAGTGAGTCACAATGGAAAAAAACACTGATAAGTTGCATCACAACATCCTGAAAGATATTCTAGAACTTGAGTATTTTAAACTATGAACGTCACAACCGTGACAAAATGAGTCAGTGAATTCCTGCCGCGAGGCCCCAAGCTAAAGGTTTTCTCTGTTGCCATTGTTAGCAAATGAGCATGAATAATCCTCCTTTCTGACTCTATGAATTACTGAAATAAAAAAAAGACCTGAATCCAGTTAATGAGATAATAAATTAATCAGGAATGTGTTCACCGAGAGAGAGAGAGGGCCGTTGTCCCATATACTTCAATACAACTGCAAGACTTAAGCAGTCGCCCCCTGGTGGCCACTGTTATACCATCTTCCTTCTCTTCTGCGAGGTCAGTAAAGAGAAGCACTGGCCGGTGAGTCTTTCTCTATGAACTATTGCAACAACAGCGAAATGAAAGAGGAATGAGTTTAGCACGATTAAAGTGTGAAATTAAGAAGGCAGCCAGTATCACACACGCTGTTGTTGCAAAAGCCAGCAAGACTGGCTGATCGGGGAGCAACGTGTAGTCTGTCATGACTGTCAGTCATGAAAAGGGAAGATTTCTATGACTCAACAGCTCCCTAATCTGACAAAGTGGCCACAGAAACAAATATTCTGTAGCCTAACATTTCCACTGAGGATCAACAGGTGCAAGTTGATGTCAGGGGTTGTTGTTATGTTAGTTAAAACAAATAAATAAATAAATAAAGGTCTCTGAGATGTCTAAAAAAAAGTATACTCATGAGCTTATACCTTTAAAAGACAGGCTGTTTTAGGAAAACAGGAAGTCTTCAAGAATCCCCCGTTTTTCATGAATGGATGTGCAGGCAACTCAATAGGAAAGCAAACACACGTGTGTTTGACCTGCATGGGAGGTGTGCCAGGCAAAAAAGTAGCTGCCATCCAAAAAGACTATTAGAGCAAAACTGCAGTTTGATGATGAACACACAGGAAAAAAAAACAGCAGCCTTATTTCTAAAGCTTTGCATAAGATCCATACTAAAAGTGTACATGCAGAAATGCTGAAATAATCTGCATAAATAAGATAATCAGATTTATAAAACCGTGTGTACGCACACCTCCAGGCAATCTTCCATTTATACATCACAGTCCACACGTAGTCATCTGTGCCAGTGCATCAATCATGCAGCATTACGCATGAGTGTCACAGAAATATTTATGTTTATAGCAACTAAACTGACGGTTACAACTTTCCAGAATGATTGCAACACTCAGTACTATCTGGCCACCCTGAGACGTGAGGAAGTACGATATGTGAACGTTATTTATTTATTAATTAGAGTTTTGTTATTGTGAACTTGGCCTGCACTGTCAGGGCATGGAGCCTATTCATTTTGCTGTCAGAGCTGTCAGCGGCTTCGTTTCCAGACTTTGCTAATTTACACAATCCATATGTGCAGGTGGCGGAGATTTGCCCAGGTGAGGTGTCCAGAGAAGGCGGAGTGTGAGCAGCGCTGTGGCGTCTACTGTGCGCCTGACAACACCGTCACCTTCACTGCTGCGACTTACCGCACGAAAACTAAATGAAAACACCGTGTCCTTGGTGACGCGGGCAGAGAATCAGAAGACATCATTAAAAACTAATTACATTCTGTTGCAACAAGGTGGAAAGTGAGGGCCCGGAGCCTAGATGGGCAGGTAGCATGTCAAAACTAACATGCAGAAAGGGTTCCATTGCAGACCGGGATCTTACACCAGGAAAGTCAGGCTCGCTTTACATTACGGACCATGTTTTTGGGCTGGACCACTGAAAATAACCTTTCTCTCAGAGTTAAACAAGTTTAACTAAACATTGATTCCTTGCCATATCTTCATGTTCATGATGCGCTTGAGATGTGTTCATGTTCAACAGAGTATGTCAGTTTTTCTACATCTGAAATCTGTCAGTGCAACACTTTGGGTTTAAATCTGTAAGAAATATATTGTTTGTTCCTTCTCATTTTTAGCAAGAAGAAACAATAAAGTACTCGAATCCTAACCTTCCTTCAAGTTAAAATATCCCTGCTGCTTTGTGGCTCATCTGGGACTCTCAAGTTGATTGGTATAGAAGGAAGTTGTAAGATTTGGAGTGATCAATGATAAATTAGATTATCATTACTTAATGTAATTGTACATCAAATTAAGATAGACTTCTCAAACAAGTAGAAATGACAGTGTTTTTTTGTACACAGAGAACGAGCGGTGCATTGACTCCTCCTGTACTGTGTGTGAGATTATGCTGACACCATTGGACCGATTCTAATGTCTACTGATAGCACAGAGAGGGCTCCTTAAATCAGTTGCCAAACATATGGCTCCTGTCATCTGTCAGTGCTCGGGCATCGCAGTCGCACGAAACGGTGATTAAACATGCCATCGACATTTTAACAGTGTGTCAGTTAAATGCTCTCTCACCTTTCCATTTAATGACTTCCTGGAACTTGTGCGGCACTCTCCACGAACTGAGTTGGAAATACCACGTTTCTGCTTGCCTTAGCTCGACTCTCTCCTTTGGGGAAAATAGACTGCTGGGTTTGTTTCGCTTTGCTAAGCTAATGCTTAACTGCTCCTCACTGTGCTGGGCTAGCACCTGATGTGATAGGAAAGTGGTGCCATCCTGTTCTAATCAGCTTTCACTGGCTTTGTAATCCTGAGAGCTCTTCCTTCTATCGACCTTTAGATCAGGACTTCCTTATTTGTTGGTGACACAAAGGTAATAGAGTCCAAAACAGGGTGTAAATTAGCTTTTTCTTCTCACGAACGCTGCAAAAATCGATAAACTAAACGCTAAAATAACCACACTCTGTAAAATGTCACAACCTGTGGTGCAATATTGTGGCTCAAATCCTGCTCTCTATTCAAACTTTGTCTTCCTAACAGTGAAACAAATGTCTTCCACTTCTTCCTTGTTTGCTCTGTTATCTGGTCACCACACAGCTCCTTCTTTTCTATAGCAACCACTAAATGGTGCTATCTTTATTTATATACAAAAAACAGAAGGCAACACTATGAAATCATGTTTGTCTCTGCCTCGGTGTCCTCACAGCATGAAACGGGCACCTCAGCAGGCCTCCTATTTACTGTTTGGAATGACAACCGACTCGAACGTCTGCCACGTTGGCCTCTGCAGGATCAAAAAGGGATCGACGCAAGGGAAGCGTAGACGTCGCTTTTTTATAGTAAAAATCAGTAACGCAAGATGTAAGATACAAGTACAGCACACTGTGGTTTTCATATTTATCTTTCATCAGTGTAATCAACATCAGTACGCAGGGGATAAATTGAAAAGTGCAATCTGTGGAGAGCTCTGTGGTTTCAGGTTTAGTATGGGTGAGCACGAGGAAGCCACTCATAATTACAAAGGAAGGGTCTTCTCCCCAGAGAGTGCAATGTTGTGTCACCATGTTTCCACACAGGGCCTGAATAGACGAAATCTAGAGAGCGCACTTTGCTGGTTTTACACTGAAGTGATGACATCTGCTCTACAAATGTTGGAAAAGAGAATCTGGGATCTTCAGCTGTTATAATATATACTACAAAATAGATAAATAAACACTGACACTACTGAAAAAGAGACATTTGCAAAAACGTTAAAACAAGACACGGCAGGCCCTGGGCATACTGTAAAAATGTCATTCTACAATAACTGCTATATCTACTATTTCCAACCAGTTATGAAACCCAGAATTTAATCAGCCATCTAAATTTTTAAACTAAACAACGAGAACAGTAATAATCTAATCAATTTAGAATATGTTTAGGGCCTTTCAGCTCGTAGTTTCTTGTGGTAACACTCATCTGTAATGTTCTTGTTCAGTCTCACCAGTATCCTCATTTGCCATTTCTTAGAGCAGGTTGTTTTCAGCTATAAAGCTTATATAAAGCCATTTTCCCTTTAAAGACAGCACTAAACAGCAACAGCCAGCCAGTGACTGTATGATTCACACGGTCTAGAGAGACAGGCTTTGGGTTTACCGGAGACCAAAGCATAACTTGGTTTGAGACCAACCAAATTTTTAAGAACTCGTGCAATGAATTTGGCGTCTCACTGCCTTTGAAGACAGGGACCAGATCTGTGACAACTCTCAGTCAGCTGATGTCTTCAAAGCAACATCGGTGTGTCAAGATGACAAGAAAAGTCCAATGAGACAAAGTCAGCCTGTTATTAGTTTGTGATTGAAGGAAGTCGAGTTGGCAACTATGTGCCATGTGTTTATAATAAATCAATAGAAATCGCAAATGTGTTTCAAATTCACATCAAACAGAAATTCATATTTACTACTTACATTCAGAGTCCAACCGAAATGTCAGAGATTTGAAACAGAAATTGAGAATTTCCTCCAAAAAAAGCGACATAGTTACAGCAGGATGGCGATTTAACTAGGTGTTGACCAACCATGGTTTTGGGCAGGAATACAACCAGAACAAGTTGGCAACCAGGTGAGTTGAATCGCCTTTTACAAAAACACACATCTCAGGTGAGCTGTGGTTATCGGTGGAACTTGAGTCAGACTGAATCTGTGTTATTTGCCAGTCTTCCTTCACCTTCACTATTCTGCCTGACAATAATTGCAGTCAGTCTGAACTGGACTGCGACTGTCTGGAGACAGGCTGCCTCTTGTCTCTGGGATCATCTTGCGATCGAAAGCGGTCGCCCAGAGTCTTGTGCGGCAAAAAAGTTCAACCGTTAATGCCAAGGAGATTGATGTCCCACTTTTACTTTAGTGTGACTGATTTATTAGGCCACCAGAAACATGCGATCAAACCAATTCTAATGTTTCTTTAGGTCTCACTGATATTTAATGGGCAATGGTTGTAAACACTGACACCAACATAATCTTTGTCTGCTAAAAAAATGTTGTGATATGCCTAAAAGTTCCAGAAAACAAACAAACATCTATAGAGGTGAAGCTGTCCCCCCCCCCAAAAAAATGACATTACTTTATCTTTTATTTTTCTCCAGCAGTCTGGTGCATGATATCTCTCACCTCAGCAAGGGAAACAAGTATTGGTGCCAGTCAGTTGACATATATCCATTATAGAGTGTACTGTTGCCGCTAATGGGATTTCTGAGGATGGAAATGGAAAGGAGGACAGGGAGAAACTATGAGAGGAACAGAACAGGAGGGGGAAAAAGACGGCTTCACTGCAGTGGATGTACGGTTAGATAGCTGCGGCTCTTGAATTCTTTACTCTCAGTTGCTCGTATCACTCGTATTATACTCACAGCATTTAACATATTCACTGCTGAAGAGATTTTAAAGCTGAAAGTATCAACAGAATGCAAGAGAGCAGAGAGAAACTACTCAGAAGCAGCTGCTTACCATGCTTAGCACATGAAAAGCAATCACATAGGAAGATGTGTTCTGGTGGGGCAAATAGCTAAATTAATTTTAATAGGGATTTCACATTGGAGTGCCCTCGCAAAGCCTTACATTAAAAAAACTGCTTTCTTTAAACATTTTATCTTTAGTACAATAAGCTAAACTTACATTTAGACATTTAGTCTCAAAGCGCGGTAAATGCACTTATATTGATGTCTAGGACTTCAGGACAAAAACTATCAAGGGGAAAGCAGATGAGACGAAGTTATTGGCCATGATGGAATTATCCCATAATAGGAGGTCCAGTGAGACCCACTTCCTACAGTGTGCAAGAGGCCACTGTAACTGCTCTGAAGGCACATGCGGAAAAAAAACACCTGGGTAAAAAATTTGGTTTTTTTCCCTGGCTCAAAATGGGCCTTTGGGGTGTGACTATTTATTTAAGCATAAGTGGTTCACTTACATTAAAGGAAAGAGGCTGTATTACCTTAATTAAAAATGTTTATTCAACTGGAGATAGAAAGAACAAGACTAAAGTGGGAGAAATGAGCTCCCTCTGAAGGGTGTCTCTGCTCACTCTTGGAGATGGGATGAGTAAGAGGCTCAGAGCAGAGCTGCTGCTCCTTTGCACTGAAAGGACCCAGTCGAGGTGGTTCAGGTGATGGAGACTCCTGGGCAAACCCTGCAGAGTTAATGTCTCTCAGCTGGCTCGGAAACATCTCTCCTCCTTGGGCGAGCTGAAATCTTTGCTTAGACAGCTGCCACCATGACCTGGACTCAGATGAGCAGTGGAAAAATTGGATGGCTGGATGTTTGAGTAAATAGAAGCTCAAAATGTTCAGTATGCAGGATTAACCCTCATCTCTCAACTCAGTATGATTTTAGTCTCTGCAGAATATAAGTTCTGCCCAGGATATGAACTCAAATGCAGGTGGATCGTACCTGCTTTCCTTTTATTTGTTCTTAAAATCTTAATATCCCAAGACAGCTGGCCAACCACGCCACTATTTTTTTAAACAAAGATAAGGCTCTCCACCCAGCCTGTGCGCTTTCACTAATTATATTTGTCTCTTATTTTAGTCTCTGAGCTTCTGCTTTATAAATGGAATAGATTTTAATTTCTGTGAAATTTTGTTTTAATTTATTTGTTTGTCTCAAGCGCTCGCTGCATCATTTTAAATTACATTCTTCCTTTTTACTGCCTCGTGCTTAATTTATCTGTTTTCCTCATCCTCATGGAACAACAAATTAGACCAGAAATGCTTCAAGTCCTGGGAAGAAAGTTAAGTTTGAGAGTGAAAGTGAAGCAAATTTCATACCACTTTGTTATGTGGAATAAAGAAGTGATTTTGTAATAGGTTTGAGTTTATTTCGTTCAGTGACCACTTAGAAAATGAAATATGCTTTGAACCACATTTAGCTACCAGCTCATTTCTCAATTATGGAAAAGTCATCTGCCTTGATTTCTGACCGTACTGATCAGTTTTCTGATTAGATTTTATCTTTAGTCACTACTTTTATATGTTATTAAATGGAGCATCATGCGATTTCTGTAACTTATGCTCCAATTTACAGTAAAACTGATTACTGTAACTGATTAAAAAAAAATAGTATGCTTTGATGCCCCTTGAAAGACAAGTCCCAAGCTAGACTAAGCCGCTGTCGTTGGTTTTTAGTCAACGTCAACTGATGAAGTTATTGTGACTATATTCATTTTTTTTTCATACAGTGCAGAATAAAATTAGACTACTTGAATCACTGCTTTGTCAGAGACCGTGTATTTGTTTACTACGACCTTGTTCTAGACTGACGTCAGAATAAAAAAATGAATAAAGAATAAAGAAATAAACATTAAAACAAAACACAAAATACCAAAGTGAAGAATATAAAACCACAGTTTTGCTCTATTAGAAGTCTGCACAAAAACAAAGTCCTTGTGTGAATGGTGAATTGTGTCCTCAAAAGTACTGCCTGTTGGGTGAAAGAAAAGAGTCCTTATCTCTTCTATTTCAAAAGATACGAAAATTCATATCAGACACACTGGCTTACACCCATCACATGTCTTGAAAAGAGGACCTCATACACAAGCAACAAACAAGCAATTTAGAGAGCGGACCTGGGAATGTCATGTGACCGTGCACAGCCCTACTTACTGGCGCACAGACACCACTGCTCTTACAGCACAAACATTTCCACCTCGGTCTCCACGTTTCCTCTGCTGAGCTGTGCCCATTCAAGGGGACCTTTAATGGACTTGTGCCGGCTTTCTGTCAGCGAGGTTAACTGAGTCAGCAACTGCTCAACTTGAGCCAGCAATACTATCTCGGCTTAAGCAATGATTCACACACGCCTAACAGCAGCCAGCATCACATTCACTCATTCACAACTAAGCACATTATTCAGAACATGACTCACTAATTGGTAGAATCCTCAGTAGGCGTTGCTGCTTTTTCTTCAAGTTTATGCTCATCTATATAAATTTGTCATCATAGGATAAAACGCATTGCTCTGGCCAAAGCAAATTTTACATATTCTGATCAAATTTGCATGTGAAGAACAATTTTACAGACTCAACGTGCATTTTAATGTATCATTAAATCACACTGCAGTGTTTTCATTCATATGAAACATAAAAAAAATTTGTGTATTTCAAGTGAAACTACTGGCCCAGGGTGTTAAACAGCTGATTATTGTGCGAGAATGATTTTTCACTGCTTCCACTGAGAGAGTTAAAATGGCATTTTTAGACCGTACATGAGCAAGAGTCTTTAATTCGGGTTCATTCAACGGACTGGTATCCTCACAAATAGCACTGCACACTCTGAGCACCAATACTGGTCTCCACATCACGGCTAATGAAGTGCCTGACCTTTTCCAAATGAAGACACCCACTCAGCAGCTTAAACACCAAACTATGTCAGCAAACGGTAAACCCGGTTATGTCCGATAATTATACAAAACACTTTTACTTTTCAGCCAGTAAAAGGGAATACACTGGACATGATGTATATAACATGGTGCCAAAGCTGAAAGAGGAGCGTTTTTAATGTAGCATTTCTGCATCGGAAGCTAGCCCTCAATGACCAGAATCATTCAAACCGATAGCTATTTCTATCTATCTGCTGTCAGTCAACGCGACTGTTCGTCCGGCCGTTCTCCTCTGAGCTCCTCCGAGCTGCTGACAGACACACGGCTGCTTCTGAGGATAGAGACGTCGCTCAGATCTCACTTTTAATGTGGATTCTCTGTAACATCAGCATGCTAACGTGTTCAAAATGACAACTTGCTGAGGCAGATAAATTTTATCACAGTATGGCTAACAAGCAGTGAAGCTATACAGCACAGTGAGGTTGATGTGAATAGGTTTATTACAGTCCTTCAGTGCAGTATTAAACCATTCTCTTAAAGCTACAGAAAGTACTCCTAATAATATTTAACAGGAAAAAAAAGTGTTGAAAAAGGGAAATGGCCATCAAGATGATGTGTGATTCAGTGATTTCATTTTCTGCTTTGTTGAGCATGCCTCGTGGCAACAGCATTACAGTAACTACCTATGACAATTTGGCCGATGCATTCTATGGCTTTTGACATTTATTTAAACATTACGTAACGAAAGGTCAAAGCTGTCGAGATTTCTTTTACTACTTGTTAAACACACCTAATTTTTGATAAACTGTAATTTGAAAAAAGGCCTTATGGCCAAATGCTGTGTTCGTTTTCTTGAGATATGGTGCCGTGCTTGTGATGAAATCTTTTTTTTGCGCTTCTCACGTTTTCATTATGCAGTTTTTGTAACTCCTTTGAAATAAAAGATCCGCTGGTAATTACTGCATCCCAGCTACTGGATGCAGATTAAAATATTGATGAGAGTTATAAGGAAACATGTAATCTATGCTGCCGCATATAAAAACGTTAAAATTCATGTGGAATTGCATTTTCAGCTTTATATTTGCTGTTGCTGGATCCCATATGCATGCTTACAGATAGCCGTGTAACCTCTTGAATATTTTAAATCCAAACACGGCTGCTCGCGCATGTGTTCAGTGTGCTGGTATCAAAACTGCTCTGCAGCCGTATCCATGTGAGTATGGGTTTGTGTTTGTGTTTGTGTGTAGGCACCATAAGGTAAATGTACATACCAGCAGGACAGGCACCTTCTGACACAATAAGCACTTCAGACTGCTGCTTGCAGGCATCCCTGCGCAGGAAGCACTCGTTCTTGTAGTTCTTATTGTTGGAGCCACACACAGGCACATGGTCTTCGTTGCACTGCAGAGAGGAGAGAAGAAAACAGGTAAGAAAAGGAGCACAGAAAAGGGACAAGGTTAAACTAAAGTGATATAGTGAGTCTGTGTCCTCAAGTAAACACTTAGAGCCTTCAGAATTCTGCGGGGAAGCCACTGCCTTCAATTCCCAATTTGAATACTGTTCAATCTCAGCACTGAAAAGAATGACACGTATGCAAAGTCCACTAAAGACACTAAAGAAAGGCAGAGTCAATAAAATACCAAAACTTTAAAGCAACAGCGGATGCCTACATTGTTCACATTGCGCATTTGAGGAGCGACCAACAACACTGTGACGACTGCTGAACGGCACAAACAGGAGAAAAGATCTGCTTTTAAATCCAATACTGTAAAAAAGCTGATCATCAACTCGGGATACTTTTCTTTAATTCCAGCGTTGTCCTTTGTTAAACCCACTAAGTTCTTCAATATTTCCTTGAAGGGGTTTTGGCGAATGGCTATTGAGCACCTTTATACTGAAAGCTTCGCGTACAAGGACAAACCAGAGCAGGTACATTGTTAGCTAAGGAATAAAATTGAGATTTCCATGAAAACAGTGCAAATCTCCACTTTGTTCCTTACCCAACACGGTACAGTCAGATAATATAAAGAACGCTGAAATCTTCTGCTTCCTATTCGAAATTATAAGCAGATTAAAAATTGGCCACACCAGCTTGAGACTAACCATTGTTACCAATGTCAAGTTAAAGAGAGAGTGGAGTACGCCCTGACGTATGTAAGGATACACAAAGTAAAAAGAATGGGTATCTAGGTTGTTTAAAGAAGTTGGCATATTTATAAGAGTGAGACTCAACTGGAAAAAAAAAACAGTTTATTAATATTACTTGAAGAAAGTGAAAAAAATGAGAAAACTTTAAACAGCATCTTAGATTATAGACCGAACTAGTGCCCTCGAGAGTTCAAGTAAGAGAAACATGTTGGCATCCACAGCTCCTCAACACAGGTTTTCTGTCAGTTTGCCCATTTTTCAACATTCTTCAAAACATCCACATCCGTTTAAGCCAAGAAACAATGTGCTGCATCACATGCACATAAGCTAAACTCAAGTGAGATGGGTGGAGGGAGAAAAAGAATATGCCTGGAAGAGCTCGGCAGTGGTGAATTCATAGTATGTACAGTATGTTAACCAGCTAAACTGCTTAGGATAGGATGTATTCACACAGCTAAAAAACCTCATTTTCAGTGTAACACTTCTATGCAACTGCTTCACCACTGCTAGAATGACAATTAAGGACCAGAAACATAACCATGCGGTACCCTTTCTAAGGGAAATTAACCCCAATTAAGCTTTAAATATATCTGTCTCACATTAGTGAGATGATGCAGTGTTTGAAGTTCTTTAAGACTGCTGAAACTGGCTGATGACGATATACCAGTACTGACTCTAACCATGATGCCTGAAAAAATTAAAGATGGCACATTATAGCCAAATAAAGGATATTATAGTACGAACACGAGTCTAGTCACAGCTACAGTCACATGTTCAAGTCTATTGTGACTCACTTCCATTTCATTAACTACTAAACTGCAATCACTTCACGGGTGACTAAAGAAAGGTAACGTCATTCACTTTCCTGTTGCCGTGGTGACTTCATTCACTCACTTTGAGACAACACAAACTCCAAAGTCAGCTCGAGACCCTCACACTCATGCTTTCTAATATAACAGTTAATACGCTGCACTGTCCTTAATGTCCTTTATACACTTTTTATTCAGATTTGATATGCCATCTGTAGCCACCACCAACACCACCTTGCACCTACGCCATTCACACTGCCCTGGGTTAAACCTCAAGATCGACAAAACACGGCAACAAATGAAGCTAAGAATGACTTTGGCTGGTTGACGTAGAAAAAAAAAAGCGTAGAAAAGGAGTAGGTGAGCTAAAACGGTGGATTGATAGTTTATCATATTAAAACACATCGCACATCCGGCAGATTGACCGATTTATAAATTTGTTTGGAGAATCACAAACTTCAGTTTAGCGTGGGTGTTAAAAAACAAGATGCAAAAAGAAAGAATAGCTAGGTACGCGCTCCTCTGGATTGTATTTAATTATGAACGGATGCATACCGAAAATCAGTACAGGTCTAAAAATAAAAATACAAACAGCATCATAGATTTTGTTAATGGGTTGTATTCACACTGCAAACTTCTGAAAAGCTGAAAGCGGCTTGCATGTACTGCTGCACACCTCTTGTTGCTCCACTGGAGCAGTAGGAGGTTAAGTGACTTGCTCAAGGGCACTCAGCAAAATAGCTACTAAGGTACATGTGAACATTACTCATTCATTTTCCTCACATGGTTTGTTGGCTACGGAGTAAGTCAAGATTTTTTCAGATGACTGATGGCACTGGAGGGCCGAGTCTTAGTTTTCATTTTTTTGGCTGTAGAGGAGAGATATTCATTTGATTTGAAATCGATTCACTGCTGCCGCACTGTACGAATAACAAACGTGATTATTCAATTGAGAAATATTACCCACTATTCCCTGGAAAGAAGGAACAGCTATCAGAAGGTCCAGAGAAATTGTTGCTCGGTAGTCACAGCCCGTAACCTGATTAAGTATAAAAGTGCTGAAAAATGGGGAATGTGTGAAAATGTGTTCCTGCTGGGTGTGACATCGCAAGGACAAGAGGCTCACTGGATATTCCCCACAGGGATGAAGCTAAGGAGCTCACGGCTCTTTGTCTCCACATCCTTTTTTTTTACTTTAAGTCTCTAATGGATTGCTCTGAAATCTGTTTTCTCACAGCTAAATCATCTCTGCGCCCTCATGGATCACTTGATGGTATTCACAAATGGACACATTGTAAAACACAGACAGGCATTAACAACATATTCAAGTATGTCAATGTTTATGGTCACATGTTAAGCCAACTTTGTAAAAGCTTAGTGTTAGAGAAAAAGAATATTTTTTATCCTCTTTCTTCCTTCCAGTAAAATATCCGTCTAGTCTAATATTGGTTGGAGTAACAAATTGTGACACTTGAAGCTCTGACTTTTTCACTCCTTCCTCTTCACACCTGTCCATTAGCACAATATTTTTCTGCTGCCAGTTTCAGTGGTCCTCTTTGGCAGACGGTTAACAAAAAAGGGGTCAACAGCAACATGTCATGGTGTGCTAAGCTGCCAGCTTTTGACACTTGTTATATGCTCCATTGCATATTCTAATTTTTAGAAGGAGTGGGCCTGCAAGATCTGGAAAACAGAAAACTGCAGGCGAGAAAAATCCATATTTTTCCACTTGTCCATATCAGGGTTATGGCGGTGCCTGTCCCAGCTGTCATAGGGCAGGAGCCCGGTGCACACTGGATAGGTCAACAAGTGATAACAGGGCTAACACATGGAGACCGACAGCTATTTACAGCCAATTTACCTAACTTGCATGTTTTGAGAATACAGGGGGAAGCCAGAGACTCTGGGACAACATGCTTGGCCTGGATTCAAAGCTAGGTAGTGCTAGTGCTAACTAGTTATGTTAACTAAGTGCATCCGCAGATTTTGCCAACTGTGGCTCAGGAAGCAGAGTCTAATAGTTAAACGTTTGGTGGTTTCAGTCCATACATATTGAAGTGATACAAAACCCAACGTCCGTGCTGATGCAACTATTGTGTGAGTGTGGTAGAATAAGAGAATAGGACATAGGATGGGAATAGGATGGGAATTTGTGAATGGTTGAATGTGACTAGTAGTTAAAAGGTCTCTGGACGTTCAGTTAGAGGAGAAAAGTGTTACCTAAGTATTACTCCACTTATCATGTGTGCATCATCTGACTGCATAGTTCTTGGGTAGAAATGATTAAAAAGGCGCATGCAGCACAAATATAAATGAAAGGCCCAGCTGGCAGGTTAAGCATCAAAAACAGAAATTCCTTTAGAGAACCACAACTCTGAACCTTATAGTGTTTATAAAATCCCATCCCATTGTCGTGCAGTTGTCTTGAACACAGACATTATTTTGAGGTTACATGATGTTTAGTTCTCCTGTAAAGTTGGGCAAATTAACACAAGCATCTCACTTTGGAAGCCTGCCTCAGGTGGCCATTTCAGGAAATGAACCAGATTTATCTTTCGCTTTATTGCTTAGTACAGCATCAGGAGAATGACATTGTCAAAATTTATTATATTTAGCGCACAACAGGACACTCTTCATGTCGCCTGTGTACTCAACCAGAGAAAAACTCCCATTAGCTTATGTAAGGGGTGGTGATTATCCTCGCTGGGATTTCTCCAGACAATTGCCAGCATGGGCTTTATGCAGACTTTGTACTAAGAAATTGGCACGAGAGTAGGGTAGAGTGTGATGTCTGAATTAGCTGATTCTCTTTACCCCATAGTGTTTGGAACTTTAACTTAATTTTGCTTAACTTAACACCAAGCAGCATCTTCGACGCCCTGACCCACCCAGGCAAATAATAGCCAATCAAGCCTGCATTCTAGTAGCCACAGGCTAAGATGATTTTCACACTTAATCAGGCATGTGAGTTGGCTGAAAATTGGTGCCAAAGTGAATGGATTTTGAAATACCATAATCAACTCTTAAAACAGTATGAACCAGAAAAAGTGACCTTGTTTAAAAGCTTTTAGACTAACAACATCAGTGGCCTCTGTATTGAAAACATCCTAAAGATGAGCACATAGAGAGCCTGGGAGGGAAACTTGGCTGCCCCACGCTTTACCACATGTAGGAGTTTTGCTGTTTGGAAGAAAGCAGAAAGGATTTAGTGACTCTTTTGTTTAGGGGGCTTGATTGTGAAAGGCCTGAAAGGACCGGAAAAACAGCACAAGGGCATAAACTGCATTTCAGATTAAGCTAACTAAGTGTGAAGGACAATTGATACACAAATAGACATCCGATACCCACAAGGAAAAGAGCAAAAAATAACCATCCATTCAGGAAACCAGAAGGATGATAATGATCAAGTGTGAACACTTTTTAACAAGCTGGGGGAAAGAAGATGGCAGAAAGAACACAAAAGACAGTATAAGGGGGGAGTATAGTAGGGAAAGTGAAGCCGCATACTGGCTCCTGATCAAAGGGATTGGAATGCAGGAAGGAAAGAGGCTGTAGAAAAGACGATAGGCAAAAACGATGGGTGAAATTAGGCTAACGGGGAGAAGGAGTCAGTGGAAATGGATGAGGCTGAGACAGGAGGAGACTGAGGGGTAATGAAAGAAAAGTAAAAATACAGAAATGAGATGCAGACGGCCAGAAACGGAGAGGCAAAGACAGGGCCCTGGCTCAACAAACTTGGCACGATAAAAAAGAACCACAGCGCCTGAAGAAACCGAGGCATACACGGAAAAAAAAGGGAACATCATGAAATAAAAAAGAAAGAGGAGAAGAAATGGGGACACAGACCGAGAGAAGGAGAGGGATAAAAAAATCCCCTCAAAGGCGACCGAGAGAATGAAAAAAAATGGCAAGCCCACAAAGGCGCTGGGAATAGCTTACTGCAGGGCCCGCACTGCTTTTGCCATCCACTATCACTCCCCTCTGCCTACCCCCTCCTCCCCCCCACCACCACCACAACCAGCACCACTCTCACACTCTCTCCCATCTGGCTTGGGTTGTCCTTAACCTGGGGACTCTCGCTTCATGCCAGGCGTGATGCAACCGAAGGGAAAGCTGCCCGGCAGAACCCTGCGGGCGTCTTTTAAGAGTGCCTTCTTTCCCGTGAAAACTCCCTCAACCCATCTCTTGATCTTCCTCAGTATTTGGCTCTCACCCCCTGTGGAAAGGAGAGAAGTGATGAGAGGAGGGGGCGAGGATTTAAAACCCCAGTCTCTCTAAGAGGAGGTGCAAGACGGAGGCTGCAGCTGTGCGCAAATTAAAAGTCTCACCCAAAGAAATACTCAAGTGTTGGCTTAGAGGAGCGTGTTATTGGTCCCTTACAGCATGTTGGATCGGATCTCTTGTGTTTTAGGTGAGGCGGACCATATGTAAGACAGCCAGGGAGCTGAAATAGATTGCCAAACATAAAGTAAGACATTCGGGAAAAGATGTGAAATGTTCGACTTCTTCATCTTGGCTGAATCTTTCAACTTTTCCTCAGCTATTCTTGTTGGAAAAAAGAAATGTTGACACTCATCTGCCAACTTCTTTTTATTCTTCTGGGACTTCTCTTGAAGTGACAGCGAGGCAGGGAGTGAGCTAAGGTTACTGGTTTCAAACTTTTTCCTGACTCGTATTTCTCCACACAGCGCTTCTTTAAGCAGCGCATGACCGCATCAGAGACAAAGGCATCCTTGTTGTAGCCCTTGTCAGAGCCCTGCAGCTTTGATCCTTTAATGCGTTGATAACAAGCAGCGTGTGACGTTAGCAGTCTGCAAATATAAGCTGTCAGCTGTTGCACTTAACTCTATGCCAGGCAAGATTACTGTCAGTGGAATGGAAATGAAAAAACAAAAACAAGAAAAAAACAAGACAAAGGTGTCAGAAAAGTCTGCGATGTGCGCTTGAAAAACAGCACCATCGAAGGGAAGATTGTGGAGGAGGAAAAATGATGTGATTATGTTAATGAGATGGGGTGAACGAGACAGAAGGTGAGAAAATTTGATCCTCTGCAATTCTCTGCAGAGAGAGAAGTGGGGGGCCAGTGGCCAGGGCCATATGGCGCAGCCTTATGTGCCCGCTGGCTCAAGCTTTGCAGAAGTCGCAGACGCTGCCCCGCAGCTCCACTTTGACAAAACCTGGACAGTTGTGTGGCATCTTGACCAAAAATACCACAACAGAAGAGGTGCTAATGGTTCTGTATACGTGTGCGAGAGAATGTAGGATGGGAGCAGCTTATTGATAGGAAAAGTGGAAGACAGCGCACATCCACACGGGTGAACTTAAGTGAATATGATTATACAGATAACTCTTCAGAGTTACATTTGCAGCATGTGATCCAGCATGTATGCATACTTGTAGACCAGTCTATAATCTTCCGCTTCATATCATTTGCACACGTTCTGCATTTTGTCACAGGAAATCTAATTTCCACGAACCTCCTGCAGGGGCTGCTGTGGTTCTGCCTAGCCTCAGCCCTCCTCATTTGAGTTTGAAATGCTAAGCTTTGGGACTGCAGCCAGGACCTGTTGTCTCCCTACCTGCCTGGGATCGTGCACAGACACACATACACAGGCAAAGCAACCAATGCATCCACCATCGGAGCACTTTGTACTAAAAAAAAAAAAAGCATCTGCTCCTTACCAGGTCACAACACACAACCTAGCAAAACAAGCAGAGCCATCATCATTCATCCTGTGCCTCGATAACAGCTCCCAGTGTTCACTTCACCATACATCCGACATAACTGCTGGCTGACAGGGGTGGAAAAAAAGACAGGTGGTGGTGGGAACGGGGGGG